>WNWU01000017.1:36886063-36901918 GCA_012654045.1 Ptyas mucosa
AATAATAATAATAATAATAATAATAATAATAATAATAATAATAATAATAATTTGATATGGTGACTTGCCCTTGTGTGGGTAGATTAGCTTGTGTGATAGTGAGAGCACCCAGTTGTTATTTATATGGTAGGGCTTGAGAAAACAAACTTACTTTCTTGTATATTTGGGCTTATAAAACTGCATTCAAGCTCCTGATGACTTTAATCCATGTAACTTCCTTTGCAATAATGTTGAAGTGGTTTGCCATTGGCTTCTCCTGGAATTTTCTTCTGGCTTCCCAGTCTAGCTGTCAGCCCCAGAATTCACTGATGATATTCCATCCAAGTGCCAGTTAAGTCTGGCCTTACTTAAACATTTGCAGTCAGCTCCTACCCCATTCATTACCTGGGCTCAGTTTAAACTTATCTATTATTTTTAAAAAAATAAATATGACATAATTTTTACACACGAGGGCTGGGATTTGTGTGGTGCCTTGCTGAGGATAATTTTTGCAATTAAGATATGTTACCACTACCACAACATACCAGAAGCAGGACCTAGTTAACATTATCAGGAACCTGACTTTGTGCCTTCAGCCTCACAATAATTAGAAGGTGGAAAATAATACTAAATAAGTAAATCTTATTTATTTGTACAGTTAAAGCAGAATCCAATTTTTTTAACCTTTTTTGTGTTTGATTTTATCTGAGCCTAGCATTAGGCAAATAAATATTTCTAATTGGTTAAGGTTGGGAAGCATTAAATCTGTGGGGAAAGCTAAGACTTTTGTTTTGTACTATGCAGTGTATTGTTAACGTAGTATCACAACAAGAAGAAATTGACACAGACATTGTTGTAAAGTAAGTATAAAATTAAATTTCTTTAAGATCTTTTCTATATCTGTGAATAATTTACACTTTTATGCATATATCTTTTCTTCTTAGCAATTGTGCTTTTGCATCATTCTGTCAAGTGAGTTATTTAATGTTGGTAATATTCTGATACTAGATAAAAATGGTAATGCTGGAAATGATCTCAATAATTCAAATTTAAATTAAATTAAGATCCAAATTTATTTATAACCCTAATATATTCTGTGCCTTTTGTTCAGAAATAAGGTTAAATTATAGATAAGAATAATAAATGGAGCAACTGACCATTTTCACGCAGAATAATAAACTAAATCAATAAAGAAAAATGAGAATTCTGAGTTTTAGAACATCTGGCACAAATCAGAAGCAAAGTATGCTTGGGCTTGGTCAGCAAATATATTGATTATAGGAAAATGCTGTGCTTCAGTTCATAAACTAGAAAGGGACATTCAAGTGTATGAATATATTTATTTATTTTATTTATTTATTTTTAGATTTCTATACCGCCCTTCTCCCTGGGGACTCAGGGCGGTGTACAGCCAAGTAAGAAACACATAATATAAACAATTAAAAACCAATTAAAAAGAATATCTAAATTTGGCCCAGAAATTTAAAAACACCCCACTTTAAAATCATTTAAAAGGCTTCGCTTAGGCCAGCCCGGCTTGTTGGAAGAAAAATGTTTTAAGGGCCCGGCGGAAGGCACAGAGGTCATGGATTTTTCTTATCTCAGGGGGAAGCTGATTCCAGAGGGTAGGAGCTCCCACAGAGAAGGCCCTCCCCCTGGGGGTCACCAGCCTACATTGCTTGGCTGATGGCACCCCGAGGAGACCCTCTCTGTAGGAGCGCACGGGTCGATGGGAGGTTGTCAGTGGCAGAAGGCGGTCTCGTAGATAACTGGGCCCTATGCCATGGAGCGCTTTAAAGGTGGTAACCAACACCTTGAAGCGCACCCGGAAGACCACTGGGAGCCAGTGCAGCTCGCGCAGGAGCGGTGTTATGTGGGAGCGCCATGTAGCCCCCGTAATTACCCGCGCGGCCGCATTCTGGACCAGTTGGAGCCTCCGGGTGCTCTTCAGGGGGAGCCCCATGTAGAGAGCATTACAGTAGTCCAGGCGAGAGGTGACGAGGGCGTGAGTGACCGTGCACACGGAATCCCGATCAAGAAAGGGGCGCAACTGGCGAATCAGGCGTACCTGATAAAAGGTCCCCCTGGCCACAGCTGTCAGATGTTCCTCTAAGGACAGCTGCATATCCAGGAGGACTCCCAGATTGCGCGCCCTCTCCACGGGGGCCAAAGACTCGCCCCCGATAGTCAGCGATGGCGTCAGCTGGCTATATCGGGAAACCGGGAACCACAGCCACTCAGTCTTGGAGGGGTTGAGCTTGAGCTTGTTCCTCCCCATCCAGATCCGTACAGCTTCCAGGCACTGGGACATCACTTCAAGGGCATCGTTGGGGTGGTCTGGGGTGGAGATGTACAGCTGGGTGTCGTCAGCGTACTGATGATATCTCACCCCAAAACCACGGATGATCTCACCCAGCGGCTTCACATAAATGTTGAACAGAAGGGGCGAGAGGACCGACCCTTGTGGCACTCCACAAATGAGAGGCCTCGAGGTCGACCTCTGCCCCCCTGTCAACACAAACTGCGACCGGTCGGAGAGAAAGGAGGAGAACCATCGTAAAACGGTGCCCCCCATCCCCAACTCTTCCAACCGGTGCAGCATGATACCATGGTCGATGGTATCAAAAGCTGCTGAGAGGTCTAATAGGACCAGAACAGAGGAACAACCTCTGTTGCCAGAGCTGTTAACATCTCCTTAAGGAGATTTTTTAGCTTCTTGATTCTAGGAAAAATAGGTTTTGAGTTTAGAAAGTACCTAAGTGCTACATGATGCTTTAGAGCTGGGTCCCCAACCCCAAACCCTAGGCCACGGCCCACTACTGCTTTGCAGTCTATTCAAAACCAGGCTGTGGGAGATGGACAAGCATGAGGGTGTGAAGGTACCCTTGCATAATCCAAGGGTACTTGCACCCACGCACAAAATTCCGTTTGCACGAATGAAGCTTTGCTCACGAGCGCTCTCCAATTGCATAAGTGGAGCTTTGCACGCGAGCATAAGTACGCTTTGTTCATGCATGAAGCTCCATTTGCATGAATGGAGCTTTGCATACGGGCACAAGCACCTTCCAATTGCGCGAGTGGAGCTTTGTGCATGAGCACAAGCGCCCCTCCACTTGTGCAAGTGGAGCTTCACACATGAGTTCCAAGTGCCTACCATTCGTTCAAGTGCCTATCATTCGTCCAAGTGCCTGCCTCTCGCAAGAATGGAGCTTTGCACATGAGTGTGAGTGTCCTCTGCTTGAGTGAGTGGCGCTTCATGCACAAGCACAAGCACAAGTACCTTCTGCTTGTACAAGTGTAGTTTCACCTCAAGTGCCAGCTGCTTGTGCGAGTGGTGCTTTGCAGGCGAGCACAAGCAGCCTTTGCTGATGTGCAAAGCTCCATTTGTGCGAGTTGAGGGCGTGGGCACCTGCTGCTCGCACAAATGGAGCTGCCACTCACATGTCGTCCCCCCACTGCACCGTCCTGGACTGCCAAATGTAAAGGTTGGTGACAGACGGATATGCTGTCAAGTGTGCTTTAACTCCAGTTAGATTACTCAACTATTCTGTGGACCAAGAAAAAGATGCAGCTTTATTAATCATCAAAACAACATTGTAATGACCTTATTGCTTCCATTGTAAACCAGAGCGCTATATTAAAGTTTAAATGATAGTATTTTGTTATTGTTTATAGACTTGCAGATCAAATGAGAATGTTAAATTTTCCGCAGTGGTTTGAACTTCTGAAAAGTATTTTTTCTAATTTCATTGTCTTTCTCAAGAGAATTAAGGTAAGATACTGTATTTTCAATAAAGATTTTACAATGTATCTTGCATAATACATAATACAAAATTTTTCTAGTTCTATAATATAATGTAGTTTATAATAGAATACTGAACTTTTGTCTGCCGTTATTGTCAAACAAGGTTGTACAGCTGCAAATTAAGGAAGTATTGGGAAATTGATTTCAGCAATAATTATTTAAGATAATAAAATTCTAAATACATTGGGCAGTCAAAGTTCAAATATAGGTGGCCATGGTTATTTGGAGGGGTGCTATTCCAGACTTGACAGCTGTGAATAATGAAACTATGGATAGTGAAACTTCGAAAAGATATAATTTACACATACATAAAACCCATTTATTTTGTACATGATTAAAATACACACAATATGCTGCAAAAGTCCACTTTCAAAAAGAATCATGTACCGAAACTCACAAAATACAAGAAACCCTTTCCTATGGCTAACAAAATATGGTCTATATTTACTAAATGTTGATTCATAAAACAATGGATATTAGAACTCCATATAACAAGGGCCACTTCTATATAGTAATCTGGGATTTTTACATTTAGTTCTCCCCATATTTTTGCTCTTTAATGGTTAATTATGACGCTAGTCTATAGTAAATCTAGGAGAGCCTGAATTTTACTCTCCTTTCCTCCAATGACTTACCTAGAAATTAGAAACTATATTTTTAATTTAATTTGGTCTATAATAACAAGTCAACTTTAAAACTGAAATGAAATTGATTGGTTAAATATTTGCTCAGGCTGAAACATAAATTTTAATCCATTGGATTAGAGGAGAAACAAAACATGTCTAAGATTTTGGTGTGTAAAAAACTGACAAGTTTAACCTTAGAGCTTAATTTAACTTGCAAATTAGAACATACCTGGAATTAGACATCTACAGGCAGTATTTGCCCTTATGATTAACATAATCTTGTTTGCAAGAAAATTCCAGGCTTTATGAATGGAATGAGGATGAGGGTTGAATGTTATTCCTAATCACTTTCTGTTTGGTACTTTGTTTCTCATTTGTATGAATCAGCATTTTCCATCCTGTCTGAATTAAGAAAGTCTTCCTTTAATATCGCTTAACAAGCTCACATTTTAAAGTAAAACTAATTCTGCCCATTTCACATAAAATAGATGAAATGAAATGATAAGAAAAAGATACATATTATTAATATCTAAGAACAAGCAGCAGAAAAGATAGTCCTGTTTTGCTAGGAATCTTACTTCTTAGACTAAATATTCTTGGGAATTGTTATTATTAGTCCTCTCACTTGGGGAGTTTAGTAAAAATACATTTACAATTCTTAATGATAACAATCCCGATTTACCTCCACCTATGCTATAGAAAGGGGTGCAGTGGCCAAACAATTAAGACACTGGACTTGTCGACCAGAGGGTTGATAGTTCGAGATCTAAATACTGCAAGACAAAATGAGCTTCCATTATTTGCCCCAGCTTCTGCCAACCTAGCAATCTGAAAGCACGTAAATGCAAATAGATAAATAGGTACTACTTTGGTGAGAAGGCATTCCATGCACCTTCAGCATATAGTCATGAGAGCCACATGACCACAGAAGCGTCTTTGGACAGTGCTGGTTCTTCAGCTGTAAATAGGAGATGAGCACCGCCCCCTAGAGTCAAACACAACTGGCAGGGGAAAACTTTTTTTTATGACATAGAAACATGGTTAGAAAAGAAAAGATAGACATACGTTCCAGCACTTACACCAACATTCTATCCAATGTTGAGTATAAAAGTTTATAAACAGCAGCATGAAAAGAAATGTTTGTGTAATTGGAGTTGTGAGGAGGCATTTCTCTTTTTGCTCAGATTCACAGAAACAGAAAATCTTCCCTGACCTCTCATTCAAATTTAAAAGATTTGAGATACTGGAGTCCAGTTGAAATTTTTAAGACCATTGGGGATGGGGGAGGAAACTTGTTATTTGCCAAAATGCTGACACTTGTTTTTAGTGCAGTTCATCTATAAAACCACAAATGTTGCATACAGTACCGTAACTTTTGAGACAGAATATATGTTAGATAATTGTGAATTTTGAATACTTTTAATGATTTTATTGTTTGAGTAGAATTTAATGTGTTATCAAGCTAGCATATTTTGCTAAAGGATGTATTTTTCAAGGAATACAACATTTTAACAAGTACTATATTTTCTTTAGGGAACACTAAATATCATCAGAAGCGTGGTTCTCTTGGTTCTTGACAAGAACCAAAGGAGCAAGGAAGTGGGCGATATTTCTGTGCAGACCAATTCTGCAAAAGAGAGTTCCATAGACACAGAAGTGGCCTATCTGACTCATGAAGGCATGTTCATAAGTGATGCCTTCAGTGAAGGAGACCTTCCATCCACAGTAGCTGATTCTGTCTCTCAGAGAAACCTTTACCCAGACAGTCAGCCCAGCAGTAGCGATTCTGTGTCTGAAGCTGAATGTACCACTGATTCCTCATCTAGCAAGGAACAGACTTCATCCAGTGTAACACTAGGTGGAATTGAGATCATGTATGTAGCAAACATCTTTAACTTAGAACCTGATCCAAATGGCAGGCATGATTGGTTCCAGCTATACAAATGTGAACATTCATAAAAGTTCTAAAAAGTGGAACTTAGAAACCATAATTTCCAAAACTCGAATGTCAGGTTTGACTCTATTTTATGCCTTCTCTGAAGAAAGAAACAACTTGAGAATTCCTAGCTCTGGTTTTTAACACCAATTGTTAGTTTCAGAAAATTTTAAGTTTTTAACTTGGTAACTTTGCATAAAATAATAGCAGATTGTCACATTTTCCAGTATTATTTTCAAATGTATGTAGAATTGTCTAAAATGAACAGCTTGCCCATCCTGTCTGTGTTTGTGCATTAAAAATTTAGAATTCTGTGTGACTTTTGCTGCCAGCTATGCTTCTGTTGCCTTGTTGTCTGTGGATGAAAGAACAAATATTACTTCCACATTTTTTAATTGCAATGGAAGAATCTTATTGATATTTTTTTATCTATTTATGTGTTTTTATATAAGTTGAGAAGCTTTGCTTTGATATATTTATTCCATGCCCATCCTCCAGTCCATCTATGAGATTTCTAGTTTTCCTTTCTATTCCATCTTCATTGGTGCCTATAATATGCTAATGAAGTTATCTTTATTTGAGAATAACTACAGTATAAGTATTGTATTTTTCGGACTATAAAATGCACCGGAGTATAAGACACATCTTAGTTTTTGGGGAGGAAAATAAGAAAAAAGCTGATTGGTGGGTGGATGGGCCTTCTGGAATACCCCCAATCAGCTGTTCTCAGAGGTGAATTTTAGCAACAGCTTTGTTGGTTGTGAGCTCTGTGCCTTGCTTTTTTTTCAGCCTCTGAAACCTCCATTTCAGAGGATTTTTTTCTGAAGCTCCGTTTCAGGGGCTTTTTTCAGCCTCTGAAACCTCCTTTCAGAGGCTGGACAGGGCTACATTCAGAGTATAAGATGCACCCAGATTTTTACCCTCTTTTATGGGGGGAAAAGATACGTCTTATACTCTGAAAAATACGGTATTTACTCAAAAACAGATTATCCCTGTCATGTTATGTAATAACTTCTTGCACTGAATTATTTTTGTTGCTTTTGGAGAACTGATGTGGTAAACACTTCTAGAGACAATTCTTCTATTATACTGTTTCCCCCTAGTGTAACAAGTTCTTAGTTCTGCTTATAGTAAAATAAATGCAAATACAAGTTAAACATTCCAATGAGCAGAAATGTACCATTAAGTTCCTCTCTAGTTCAAAGACCTTGATCTCAAAATGCAGTATAGTCAGCATATAACCTGTTTCCCCCAAAATAAGACATCCCCTGATAATAAACCCAATTGGGCTTTTGAGCGCATGGCAATAAGGCCAAGCGCTTATTTCAGGGTTCAAAAAAATATAAGACAGGGTCTTATTTTGGGGGAAACACGGTATGCAGCAGTAGCTGGTTCCATTTTTTTCTAAACAAAACAGTAGCCACTGGATTATATCAGCTACATATTTTTGTAAACAATTTTTTCTTATTACTTTCAGGATTGGTGAAGATATAAAATTGTCAGAACTGGAACTGGGCAGATTAGCAAATAACATCCAGGAGCTACTTTACAGTGCCTCTGATATTTGCCATGATCGCTCTGTCAAGTTTCTTATGGCTAGAGCAAAAGTAAGTTTGATGCAAGTACCTGCATGTAATCAGGAAGAAATTTTCAAATATGGTAGTTGTTTTTTCCTGCTTGCAGTTTTAACCAGATCACTTTGGGATAATTCCCCAATAGAAATACAGGTAATCCTCAATTTATAACAGTTCATTTAGTGACCGTTCAAAGTTGCAACGGCACTGAAAAAAGTGACTTATGACCTTTGTAGTATATCCATGATCATGTGATCAAAATTCAGATGTTTGGCAACTGGTTCAAACTTATGACCATTGCTGTGTCCCAAGGTCATGTGATCGCCCTTTGCGACCTTCTGACACATGACCATGGGGATGCTGCAATGGTCATAAAGTGTGAAAAATGGTTTATAAGTCATTTTTTTCAGTGTCGTCATAACTTTGAACAGTCATTAAATGAACTGTTATAAGTCGAAGACTACCTGTATAGGGTTGGAAAGATGAAAATAAGTAGAGTGCTATTGCATCAGCTTTTCTTCTCTCTTTAGGATGGATTCCTGGAGAAACTGAATTCTACAGAGTTTGTTGCTCTTTCACGATTAATGGAAACGTTCATCTTGGATACAGAACAGATATGTGGTAGAAAGAGTATGTCATTGCGGGGCGCACTTCAAAGCCAAGCTAATAGATTTGTAAATAGATTCCATGAGGAAAGAAAGACTAAGCTGAGGTATTTGTATGTTTGTTACATAGCCCTTATTGCACTCTAAACAGTAAAAAGTAGAGTTGAAATCCACTGCATTCCACCTGAATTATTAACCAATAAGCCTAAGAAGCATATTGAATCCATATTAAATCAATAAAATGATAGTTAATTTTAAGTCACTTTTTAGGTTTCTGTAAGTAGAGCACCACCGTGGATTTCAGAAGGAATATGATAGACCAAAAATGATCAAAAATATTTTTCTCCCTTCCACAGCTTCACAATTCATTATTCCTTCCCTTCTAATTCTCTTATACACACTTAGCCTATATTACCTTTTTACTGTAATCTCCTTAATCATCTCTCTCCATTTCTCTGACACATATTTCTCATGGCTAAACACTTGTAAACAAAGTGGACAAAATATTCCACTGTACATCTAGAGATTTTGAGATAAGTCAACATCTTAGAAGCAGATGCCATGAGAAAACTGATAAATGGGAGAATGAAGCCTGCAGTGGATGAACTGCAGTGGTAGAAAGGCTTGGCTTGAGCCAACAAAGGAGTAAATGGCTTCCATTTCTCAACAGCTCATCTCTGGGTCACTGTTTGATATGAGGTTCTCATGATTATTTATCCAAACTTTGGCTTCAAAGTTAATAGAGGGATAGTAAATTAAATATATATATATAAAACTGGTAAACTCATTTTCCAAATGGTATATTTATTTTTACACACCGTGATAATATTAAGTATCAATACTTAATATTATAAACACCAAAAAGGATTTTTAAAAAAATCTACAGAAATAGATGCTGCAGCTTACCCCTTAGTTAGAACATTCCTAATGTTGAATTTCAAATTAAAATGGGTGCAAGAGACAAGAAACAGTTTTTTCCCCTTTAAACCCCCATTTTCTTTTTGCACGTAAATAGTCTTCTACTAGATAATGAACGCTGGAAGCAAGCTGATGTTCCTGCCGAGTTTCAGGATCTTGTTGATTTTATATCAGATGGCAAAATTGCTTTACCAGAGAAAAAAGCAGGAGGTGAGTCTTCTCTCAGTAGACTCTAAATTATTCTACTGTTGCATGTGAATGTACTTTGGCAAACGGTTGACAGGCAAAATCATGAATTATAACCAAGCTTTTTAGTTCCTAAAGAGAAAGACCAATTTGATAAGGATAATACTTATCTCTGGGACTCATTAAAGTTTAGAAGCAAACATAGCTGTTTTAATGAGTCACAGACGGGTTAAATTTGCACATCCACTGGTTCAGAAATGCCTCTTCTGAACTCAGTCTAAAACAGTGCACACTTACTGAGAAATGAAATTAAAAGTAAATCCGAAATGTCTTCATGTAACCTGCAAGCTGTATTCCTTGGATGCGGCTTGCTCCTAATCCAGAGTGAGAAAGGTTTTAAAAAATTAAATGTAATTCTTTATATTTCCTTGGATGAGTAAAATTAAGTCTTTTTGTATTTAAGATTCTGCCAAAAAGGTGCATTTTCTTAGAATAGCCAAATTACCTACATAGTAACACCAGAACATAAGTAAACAGATCATTTACGGTACTTGTAATTTGTACTTCAATTATTTGTAAAGTATTGTATAACTACCCTTTACTATTGCTGGTATAAAGTATGGGGCTAACAATATGTCCATTATCATGATTTGTGAGGTAAATGACACTGCGAAGATGCCATGAGACTCTGCCCTTCTGCCAGAGTATCCCTCAAGAAACACTTTATTTCTATTTTATCTTTATGGATACATTTTGGAGTTTGGGGGGTTGCTTTTTGAGCAAATGGCAATTCCAGCCTCCTTTCAGTTATTGAAGATGTGGGCCATTTATATTTTTCTGATAGAATAATGGGGTCATTTTTGAATCTCAAAACTTAAGCACTGATTAAGGGTTTTGTTTCTTGACATGATGGACTCCAGAAAATTAAGTTAAATTAGATAACTGAAGCCATAGTCACTTCTCTTTTACAACTGATTAATATTTCAATTTCCAGATACATGAAGAACCACTGTTACTTTCATCTGCACAGTCATTCCACCATTCTCAGTTTCTCTTCATTGTAAATCTTAGTAGGTTTCCCAAATGGCGGAGAAAATATAATAGCTATGGGCTCTGAGGTTGTAGACAAATCTGCTTTTTATGAAGCAAGTGTCTTATAATTTACAATTCAGGAATGACACGTGATAAAAGCATATGAAAACTAAGTGATAGTATTACTAAGGAAAGTTGGAACTAGAATAATTTTAAAGTCCAAACCATTTTCTTTGTAACCTTTTACCAATTACTATTCTGTAAAATATTTGTGTCTGTGAGGCTTGAGCAGTCAGTTGCATGCTGTGCTGGAACAAGCTTTCCTTCTGTACTGGCTGGAGAGGAAACCTGGTTTGTTTCATTCCTCTCTAGCAATCTCTTCACTCATTGGCATACAATTCCAAATAGTTTCCTGGATTTCTTTGCTGCCTGTGGCACTGATGATACTTAGGATCTCCCTGGAGGGCCAGGTTGCTATCTAATTCCCCAAATTAATCCACTAGGGAGATGAACGACATCAGGTGTTGGACCCTACTCAAGGCCTCACCTTTTGACATCATGTGGGTTCTGAGGAGTTTTCATTTCAGGAAATTGGGAGTGCCTTGTTTCCAGTTGCCTTATCCACTAAACATATCCTTTTTATGACCAGAAGAAAATGAAATCTAAGATGTGCTGCTTCAAGATGCTTTAAACCAGTGGTTCTCAACCTTCCTAATGCCGCGACCCTTTAATACAGTTCCTCATGTTGTGGTGACCCCCAACCATAAAATTATTTTCGTTGCTACTTCATAACTGTAATTTTTTACTACCGGTTCTGTGGGCGTGGCTTATTTTGTTGGTGTGGCTTGGAGGTCATGTGACTGGGTGGGCATGGCTAGCTGGTCATGTGACCGGGTGGCCATGGCTATGTGTATAGGGACTACTCAGAGGGCTGAAAAAAGTCATTTCTGACAGGTCCTCGTACTTTTGACTGGTCCTCACACTTATGACCATCCTCACATTTATGCCGGTGCAGCATTCTTAACAACCATGTCACTCATTTCACAACTGCTTCTCTTCACCATGGGGATAAGATAGGCCAAAAACATAAAATGTGAGGACAGTCGTAAGTTCGAGGACTGGTCAAAAGTGCGAGGACCAGTCAAAAATAACTTTTTCAGCCCTCTGAGTAGTCCATATGCATAAAAGGATACAGCAATAGAGAGGGATGAAAGAAGGGAAGGGAAATTAGAGTAGGAGTAAGGGTAAGAGAGGGAGGAAGAGAGGAGGAGAAGGAGAAAGAGAAAGGAAGAGGAAGTAGGGAGGAGAAGAAGAGGGGGGCAGAGAAAGTAAGAAGGAAAGAAAAGAGAGAGGTGATAGGTTTGAGGAGAAAGATTGCTGTACAATAAAAAAGATGAAAGGGAAGAAAACCAACCCCAAACACATATAAAGATACTAAGATAAAGAATGAATTGTTAAACTTTAAAGAATAAAAGAGAACAAATATAAGAGCCTGGTGGTGCAGCAGACTAAAGCACTGTTATTAACATCAGCTGCCTGCAATTACTGCAAGTCCAAATCTCACCACGCTCAAGGTTGACTCAGCCTTCCATCCTTTCTAAGGTAGGTAAAATGAGGACCCAGATTGTGGGAGCAATAAGCTGACTCTGTATAAATATACAAAAGTATGGAGGCTATTGCTTAACGCATTGTAAGCCGCCCTGAGTCTCCGGAGAAGGGAGACATATAAATCAAATCCAAAAAAATATATATGAATAAGAGTCCTGGTGGCGCAGTGGACTAATTCACTGTTATTAAGATCAACTGCTTGCAGTTACTGCAACTTGAAATCCCACCAGGCTCAAGGTTGACTTAGCCTTCCATCCTTTCTAAGGTAGGTGAAATGAGGACCCAGATTGTGGGGGCAATAAACTGACTTTGTATAAATATACTAAAGTATGAAGGCTATTGCTTAACGCACTGTAAGCCGCCCTGAGTCTCTGGAGAAGGGCGGCATATAAATCAAATCTAAAAAATAAAAAATAAAATAAATAGCAATAATTAGAAACACACATACAAACATACAATGTATTTTCTTTGAACAGAGTATTTGGCCGGTTCACAAATTTAAACAGTGTTTAGTCATTTCAATTAAATTTACAATTTCTATATTTCCTTTTTGCTATATTTATTCCTCATCTATTTTTTTAAAAAACCAATATTACCCTTCATCCTCATCTCTAATCTTAATCAAATTCAATTTTTCACTTCTATTCTATATTATACCCCTTCCCATTGTCTTCTATTTTTATATCCATCCTCACATTGGTTAATTATGTAATTATGTAATAGTTGTTTAATACAAATTCAACATTTTAATATAAATCAATTAGTTATATAATTGATAACTAATCTTTTTGTATATTAATCAATATGAACATGAATATTCCAATTATTTCCATGCAATCCAATTTCTTACAAATCAATTAATTATATTTACCAATAATAATAAACCAAATAATTTCCCCCATATATTCCTCCAAACCACAACTTAACCATTTCTGCTTTCAACACAATATACAATTAATAGTATCTCAATTATTACAATTCTCTAGTTAAATAGAGCTTTTTTTCTTTTGTGTTTTAAAATCTTGAACCTCCTCTTTTGCCCTAAATTTCCCATTGTTTGCAGTTTTGCACCTACCTTTTTTGGTGAGGAAAAAGAAAAAGAAATGTCTCTCTGCCTCATTTTGTCACGTTGCAGCAAGGACCCTGTTTTACTTTCAGTTTCGCTTTTTCAGCATAGCTAGGGGAAAAAAATCTGCTCCAGCAATTTACTTCTTTGCAGCTAGCAACAGAGTCCTCTGCAAAACAGCTGAGAGCAAATCAGCTGAGAGTCGGGAGGCTGATCAAATCAATTTATGGTAATTAACCTATGCTGAAGCTGAAAGGGGCTGTTTTTTCTATTTTTGCAGGCACCGGTCTACTCATTTGTTTTCTTTTAACACTGATCAGCTGTAGGGCAGCCCTTTGAAGCCCCGCAGCAAGAATTTAAACAGTTTTTTCCCTCTAGCCATCAGCTGGGACTCAGGAGGCAGCAATAGATTGGGAGTGGGCAGGGTAAGTGAACGGCGATCCAACAGAGGCAGAGGGTGAGGGTGAGTGAAGGCAGGGGGGCGAGAGAGGGCTTTGGCGACCCCTGTGAAATGGCCGTTCAACCCCCAAAGGGGTCGCGACCCCCAGGTTGAGAACTGCTGCTTTAAACACTATAATGTAGCAGCTCGCTTTACGTCTCTTATTGCATAGATAAAGAAAAGTAGTTGTGCCTATGGAGTTAGGCAGCTATTGAGCTACTGCTTAAATAGATGAGAATGTACGAGAATGAATTATAGGTAGCCCTCGACTTACAACTGTTCAGCGTCTGTTTGAAATTAAATGGTGCTGAATGAAGGGACATAACACTGCCTGAAGTTCTGACTGCTGGAGTGCCCCAGTGGTCATATGATCAAAATCTGGTGTTTGGCAGCACTCCCACTCTTAAAACTGTAGAATTGCTGCAATTCCACTTCCTTCCATTGTGGGTCACAAGGTCTCAGCCAGCTAGGCCCAACACCCCATAGGCCCTCTTCCTCCCCTCCCCAATCCTAGAGGCCAGCAACAGAGAGAACTGGCAATGTGGTTGTTGAGAGAAGTGGTCACATGAGTGTATCACTTAACAACCATGATGATTTATGACTAAAATTCCAGGTTCAATTGTGGTCATAAGCTGAGGACTATCTGTATCTTAATGAGGTCAATTTAACATTTAGGATTGTTTTTCTTTTTGTTTATAGCACCCGAAGAAAGAAAGGCCACTGATTTTCTTATTGTTGATGGACAAAAATATGCTGTAGTTGGGTAAGAAAAACTTTCCCTTTCCTTCATAACTTCATTATTTTGAATAATTTTGATTCAAAATATCTAAATATGATCTACTTTTAATATAATGTAATATAAAAATATTAAAAAATTAATAGGTATAGCACAGATTCATATAGTCTGCCCTAGGCACCTAATTAGTGAAGTTGAATTCCAAAAGATGTTCGAAAATTTTATAGCTCTCTGATGGGTTATTCTGCTCAATGGCTGGTAAGCATCTACTAACTGAGCCTTGGATATTATTTGCCTTGAATAGCCTCTTTGATCTTTTGTGGCATATTTGTTTATGGAGACCCCTTTGGAGATGTAGTACAACGATGCCTAGATGATGCTGATGGAGAAAATCTAGAAGGATGGATAGGTACCATGTTCAGGCCTACACTATGACAATAAGAGAGGCAAAGCATTCTCTATTTTACTGCTTGGATGGCTGTCATCGAGTGGCCTTGTACAGGATGGTAAATTCTATTCTGGACAAGAAATGTGTTTTGTGATCCTTTTCTGGGCCACTGTCACTGGTTTATGCAGCATTCTGCCAATAAAGTTTCTTGGATTTGCTATAGTCTTGGCTGCTATTGGACAGAGTCATCGGTAGCAACTGGTATATGGGACTTATTTTGATGTCTGTTCTCCAAGGAAATAGAAGGGTGCTGTCTCAGTTATCTTCTGCCACTTGTTATCTTCAGTAACAGTTCTGTCACTGTCTGTTTTGTTCTGGTTGGAAATCTATATCTTCTGTCTTGTATAGAAAGTGGTAGGTGTGTGAAGACTTTTATCCAGCTAATTGTCACTTCCTCATTCCTAGAGAGGGAGTTTCCATCAGCTTTGAAAGAGGCAGTGGTGCATTCAGTTCAGAAAACACAATTTCTGAATCCAGAAGTGGGGGGGGGGGGGTAATATGAATGCCTGGACTCCAGTCTCCACTTCTTGGGGAAAGTTGTAGAGATGGTAGTAGATAAACTGTGCAGCAAAAGAAATGAATTATCTGGATCATTTTCAGTCAGGGTATGGGATAGAAAGAATATTGCTCACTTGGATGATCTTTGTCATGAACTGGATGGGTGAAAGTGGAAACTTAAAATAACAAAGCTAAAACATGAAAGATCTTAAACAAAACTTTAAAATGTTTTTATTTATTTTGGAAAATAAACAATTTCTCACTTGATATTAACAATTTCTATAGAAGGGAATTATTACACAATTGAGACATCATTGGTTGAAAAGCTTTTCTCTCTTAGCATCTATTATACATAGAATAGAATAGAATAGAATAGAATAGAATAGAATAGAATAGAAT
>WNWU01000017.1:36901928-37112391 GCA_012654045.1 Ptyas mucosa
TAGAATAGAATAGAATAGAATAGAATAGAATAGAATAGAATAGAATAACAGAGTTGGAAGGGACCTTGGAGATCTTCTAGTCCAACCCCCTGCCCAGGCAGGAAATCCTACACCATTTCAGACAAATGGTTATCCAACATCTTTCTAAAAATGTTCAGTGTTGGAGCATTCACAAGTTCTGCAGGCAAGTTGTTCCACTTATTAATTGTTCTAACTGTCAGGAAATTTCTCCTTAGTTCTAAATTGCTTCTCTCCTTGATTAGTTTTCACCCATTGCTTCTTGTCCTACGCTCAGGTGCTTTGGAGAATAGCTTGATTCCCTCTTCTTTGTGGCAGCCCCTGAGATATTGGAACGCTGCTATCAGGTCTCCCCTAGTCCTTCTTTTCATTAAACTAGACAAACCCAGTTCCTGCAACCATTCTTCATATGTTTTAGCCTCCAGTCCCCTAATCATCTGTGTTGCTCTTCTCTGCACTCTTTCTAGAATCTCAGAATCTAGAGACTCGAGTCTAGAGCAGTGATGGCTAACCTTTTTGCCATCACATGCCAAAATCAGGGGGAGGGCAGGGGAGTTGCACGCACACGCATGTGCCCACACCAATAATTCAATGTGTCCCGCCCCCCATGCATGTACGTGCGACTCCCCCCCGCTCCCCCCATTATTGGCACGCAATGGCACAGTGATACCGGAAGGCCCGTTTTTTGCCCTCCCCAGGCCCCAGAGCCTTTCTAGAAGCCTGGTGAGGGCGAAAACGGCCTTCCCCACCCACCAGGAGGCCCTCTGGAGGCCAGAAACAGCCCGTTTCCCGATGTCCAGTGGGCCCAGAAGGCCGGAAAATCAGGTGGCCAGCACGCGCATGTGCGCCGGAGCTGGTGCCATAGGTTCGCCATCACGGGTCTAGAGTCTCAACTTGATTTGACAGGGCACATTTAAAATGGCTTCTGAAGTAAATTTCATCTTTCTCTTACATAAATATGAGAGGAGGTAAATCTTTAAGTAAATAATTACCTAATACCTGTGAGTATTAAAATGAATAATAAGCAATTTTATGCTTTTACTAAATATGTTACTCTTTTTACATATTTGTTAATTGATACACACAATCTTCATAGTGTGATGCAGCATGTACTTTAGTGATTACAACAGTCTGGTGTATTGAATCTGTCTTCCTCTGTAAATATGTATTTGGCTCTTCTGAAGCAGAAAATCACAACTTTCTATGTTATTAAAATAATTAGTATTTCCAATGATCACTGAACTGTACTTCTCTATCAGTGATGAATAAATCGTTTCCAGTGGCACTTCAAATTTGAAAGTGGCAAAATAAAATTAGTTTACTTACTCGTTGATCTATGTTTATTGAAAACAAATTCAATTTTTTCCAATAGTGAAATATTTAAAAAGTGCATTGGGAGGGAGGATAATTAGTGACCATACAGTTTTTAAAAGGCCCTAGATATATAATGAGTATTAAAATAAACTAAATATGACAAAAAAGAGAAGAAACAGGCTGACTAGCAGAAAAAGTATCCACATTACATTAATTGGTAGTGATGTAAAATCCTTTAAGGATCCTTCATAATGGAAAGGTAAACTGGCAAAAACATCCCTACTCGTAGCATTAAAGCAGCTGCATTAAAGCTGGCTGTCTTTGAAGCAGTTGTGTAAGCCTTCCAAAATGTGCAGTTGCTTTAATTCTTTAATTCTTTGTCTATGTTAACACTCTTTACAACGTGCTGTTTTTGTTAATTAATTTTTTCACTGACAAAGTTATTAAATGTTCATATGATTCCAGTATGTACTATGATTTGTAATGACATCTTCAATTCTTTACCTTGCAGGACAGTGTTGCTATTAATTAAAATCATCCTTGAATACTGCCAGTGTGTGGATAATATTCCCTCTGTAGTGACTGATATGCTCACTCGTTTGTCTGATTTACTGAAGGTACAACTGCTTCCAGTCTGTTTTCAATGCATGAACTGTACTTGCAGGGTTGTTTTTAACATTGCTTTTGCACAGTTGTTTAATCTAAATGGTAAGATCAAAAACACAGGAAGAAACAGTATTTCATCGTGTAATAAGTTTTTCCCTTGGTAACAGAAAGTCAGAAGGAGCCCAGTAGTGTCTTTTTCTGAGTAATTTTATTCAAAAACATAAACTTTCATGTGCTGCACCATATACTTTTTAATAAAAAGAGTGCTACTGGGCATATGATAAGATGAACTGCAGTTCATGAAAGTCTGTGCCTTTTAACAACATATGTTAGTGAAAAGAGGTGCTATCAGATTCCTGAATTTTAAGTACATTGCATGTAATTATTTAATAGTTTATTCCTCTCTCTTTCTCATACAGTATTTCAACTCAAGAAGTTGTCAGTTAGTACTTGGAGCAGGTGCTTTACAAGTGGTTGGCTTGAAAACAATAACTACAAAGAATTTAGGTATGGCTGTGGTTCTAAAACGTTCTGTGGTTCTGTAAATTCTCCTTAAGATTCTTTGTTTGTTTGAAGAAAAAAAGCTGCAGTTTAAATTTTGAATTAATATAATGTTTTCCTATGAATTTGTTTCTGGCAAATTGTTTGTCATAAGTGTTTGAATATTATAATTACTTAGAAAAGTAATTGTAAGATTCAGTCCATAAAATGTGATTACTTCTGTCTAAATCTTTTTCTTCAATGCTGTTCTCTAATTGAAATGATACTCTTTAATGCAGACAGTGGACAAGCCTACAGGTAGTCCTTACTTAGCAATGATAATTGAGACCAGAATTTCTATCACTAAGTGGTCATAAAGTGAGACATGATGTGACCATGCTGCTTAGCGACAGCAATTCTGCCAGTCCTTGGTTAATGTCATTAAGCGAATCAGCACAGGTTGTTGAGTCAGGATATCACATGAACATGATTTCCGACTTCCCCATTGACTTGGCTTGTTGGAAGCTAGCAGGGAAGGTTGCAAATCGTGATCCCATGACTGCAAGATACTTGGATGGTTGAAAGTCCAGGTCAGCGGCTGAGTGCTTGGACCATGATGAGTGCTTGGATCATGATCATGTGACCACGGGGTGCCATGAAGGCCAGAACCTGGAGGACCAGTTTAAGTACTACTTGTTCAGCACTGGTTAAGTTTGAACAGTTGCTGAATGAGTGGTTGTTAACCAAGACCACTGGTAAGCTGGCATTGAAAAACGTCCATTAGTATAAAGTGAAACTCTTCTCTTCTGATTTTCCTTTTGTTTCTTTAATTTTTAGCTCTTTCATCACGCTGCCTACAGCTTATAGTATACTACATTCCTGTTATCAGGGCTCACTTTGAAGCTCGCCTGCAGCCCAAACAGTTCAGCATGCTTAGGCATTTTGACCATATTACCAAGGTATTTTTCTAATTACTATCTGACTTAAATGCTCTAAAAACCAACAAAAAAGGAGCATTTGGCTCCTCAAAGTATGCCTTATGCTTCCTAAAGAAAAATAGACAGCAGTGTCAGTGCTTCCAGGTCAGAGATGTTCTTTTGAACACCCAAAACTGACAGCTCATCATACTCTGTTATAAGTGAGACAATATGCTGTCCTCCTTGGATGGATTTCTATATCCATTCAAGGATTTAATAAGAAACAGGCTTGTTCAGTTTCATCCAGATTTCTTGGGAAGTGAGAAAAGATTCCCAGATATTACAATCCTCCATCAAAAGTAGAATACTTGGAAGAGAGCAATCATTTACCATATTTTTCGGAGTATAAGACGCACCTTTTTCCCCCAAAAAAGAGGGTGAAAATCTGGGTGCGTCTTATACTCTGAATGTAGCCCTGCCCAGCCTCTCAAAGGGAGGTTTCAGAGGCTGAAAAAAGCCTCTGAAAGGAAGCTTCAGAAAAAAAAGCCTCCAAACAGAGGTTCAGGAAAAAAAAGCCTCTGAACAGAGGTTCAAAAAAAAAAAGCCTCTGAAAGGAAGCTTCAGAAAAAAAGCCTCCAAACAGAGATTCAGAAAAAGAAGCTCTGGAGCTCTGTTTTGGAGGCTTTCAGAAGCAGAATTTTTTTCCCCCTGAAACAGAGTTTCAGAAGTTTCAGAGGCTGGAAAAAAAGCAAGGCACAGAGCTCACAACCAACAAACCTGTTGCTAAAATTCACCTCTAGGAACAGTTGATTGGGGGTATTCCAGAGGCCAATCCACCCCAATCAGCTTTTTTCTTACTTTCCTCCCCAAAAACTAAGGTGCGACTTATACTCCGGTGCGTTTTATACTCTGAAAAATATGGTATCTCATTTGCTTAAAATGTGAAAAGGAAACAGCCAAACATTTGAGGAAAAGGCAGTTTCGTATACCTTCTATAATAGCTTAAGAATTGTTTTCTGCTTTTTCCAAACTGCAGTTCAAATGAATAAAAAAACTGGTGTAAATAAATAAGGGGGGCACAAAGAAACCGTCTTTAGTTTTACTTTGTGCTTTATAGATATTTATCACAACAAAGTTTGACATAATATGAATAATAATCATGTTTTTATTCCAGGATTACCATGACCACATAGCAGAAATTTCCACTAAACTTGTAGCCATAATGGATACCTTGTTTGACAAATTGCTCTCCAAGGTAATAATCTGAGGGTGGAATGATATTGCTTAATTTGTATTACGTTCCTCATTTTGCTTAGAACTTAAACTGATACTTGAGTTGTATTTTTCCTCCTCTTTTCTTTTAGCATTTTCAATAACATGTGCCAGGAGATATAAAAATTATCTTAATACTATCTTAAAAATTAATTATCCTTGTACTGTTGCTTCATGCTAGTAAGATAGTTACTCTACTTATAGACATAACCTATATGTTTCCCACCTAAAACAGAAAAGGTAAACCAATTCTTTCAATATTTGTGGAATAATGGTAACCGCAATACCAGTTTCCCTGGAGCATCACTTACACCTACGACTCACAGGCTATTCTGATTGCAGTATTCGCATGCAAAAGACACATGTAGGATGTAGTGCTCTGATGCCATCCTTTAGGATTATAATCTGTGCTTTTGTCCCTCATAGAATAATGGCACAGCAACTCTAACTCATAGTAAGAGTTCAAGAAATTACTACAATAACTCTATTCCCATCTTTTCCTCTCACAAATAAGTTGCTAGTCAAAATCCAGAAGACAAATTCAGTAACCACCACTTGTTTGTATTTTCAGTATGAAGTGAAAGCTCCGGTACCTTCTATATGCTTCAGGAATATTTGTAAGCAGATGGCAAAGATGCATGAAGCAATATATGACCTGCTTCCTGAGGAGCAAACACAGGTGAGTCCTTTGGAATGGTTGATCAGTTGCTGCTGAGGAACTGTCATAAATGTTCTCCCAAATGTTTAAGAGATGTAAAATAGGGCCATAGTACACAATATTAATGGCATTTTAAATACTGTATTTGACTGTTGGATGATGCATAATTCATGTCATAGTAAAAGAGGAAATCAAAATGGGAAGTGTCTAATCTGAACCAAGCAAGAAAATCTTCAGTTATGAAACTATATGATGGGAAGAAAAAAGGGGTTGATCTCTTTTCTCTGCTTTTTCCAAATATAGTCGTTGGGGTTCCCTTAAATAAACTTAGTCCCTTACTTTAAAACATCTATTTTATTACTCTCTGCATGTTGGTAGATGATTCATTCATATCATAAAAGAAGTAAATTAATCATTAGTTTTAATTAAGTTGATACATTATAGCTGTGGTGGCGCAATGGTTAGAATGCAGTACTGCAGGCTATTTCTGCTGACTCAAAAGTAATCCTGAGAGGCAAGCTGAAATTCAGTAAAGGCTTCACATTTTTTCTATATTAAATACAGATAATATAGAGCAAAAAAAGCTTTTTATCAAATTACATGTTTTAATCACTTGTTTAGTGTCAGAATATTTGCACATCTGATTATTGCTCTTTAATTTCAGCGGTCATATTTCCTAATCTATTTCCTTTCCCTTTCCCAAGAACATAAATCTGCTTCTTTCTCACACTGTTTCCATTGCAGTAGACTTTCCTCTAGAAATAAGAATGTTTGCTGCTTAAACTGCAAATCGATGTAGCGGCTTAGTTATGGATTCTTCAGAAAAATAATTTCTTACTGTTAACTTTTGTATTATCTTTTAGATGTTATTTTTAAGAATTAATGCAAGTTACAAATTTCACTTGAAGAGACAGTTGGCCCACTTAAATGTAGTCAATGATGGAGGACCTCAAAATGGGTATGTTACAATAAAATTATTTCTTAGTTTGGGGGTACGTATTTTGTTACAGCATAAAAAGTTAATTTCCTAATTGTATTTCTTCCCGTCCCCCACTTTTGCACTAGATTAAATTTACTTAACCACAGAACCATCTGCCCCGTGAGACCCCATTTGCAATATTGTGTCCAACTTTGGTTCAGTAGTTCAAGAAATTCAGTGTTCAAGAAGTTCATAGTTCAAGAAGAACAGTGACAAATGGCCACAAGTTCAGAAGACAGTTGCTGAGATGATGAATTAAACCCCTATGAGGAATGGTTATCCGGCTAATCTGGCTATGTTTTTATCTTAAAGAAAATATATGAAATAGCTAAAAAGTTGTCACACAAAAGAACAGGTGGACTTATTTTTCATTGTCACAAGGGACAGGACCAGACCTGTGGTTAAACTTTAAGGATGTTATTGAATCAGGAGCTTCCTGATTGTGTCAGCCAGAGAATAATTGCCACATGATCTAGTGAATTATCCCTTGCTAGAGATCTTCAAACCATGACCGTCCATCTCCAAGTGCAGGGCTTTTTAAGTGGATGTGCAGATGTTCAGAGTTCTGGGAGGACTTGAATGCTTTATCAGGGAGTAAAGGAAAAAAACTCTCTTACAAAGGACCAAGTCCATTATGCAAAAGGATTTTACCAACACCATCCCATTTTAAGGGAATAAAGGGGCAGGAGGGACTCAGATACACTCAAATATTTGCTCCCGCATTAAAGTGATTCTTTTCCCTCACATGCTGTGAAACCAGCATTTCTAAGCACTCTGGTAAAGAGGAAACTGCCTCCCTTTCCCTTGCTACCACTCATATCATGTAGGTACAAAAACACAGCTCCTATGCTGTTGGGTTGCAATGCGTAATCTGTATTAAGCTATGTGAGAACTAATAAATTTAGGATTGCACCACTGATTGAGTTACAACCCTGGTTTTATTGCTCTCTCCCTTTTCCTCTCCCTAGTGAGGGGAAGGAAGCTGAAAATAAATTTGGATATCACATCTTAAAATTACAAAAGTTTTATAACCATTAGTTGGAATACAGCAGTGGTGGGATTCAGCCAGTTCGCACAACTTCGGGAGAACCGGTTGTTAACTTTCTGAGCAGTTGGTGAGCTGGTTGTTGGAAGAAATCATTAGGGCAGAGAACCGGTTGTTAAATTATTTCAATCCCACCACTGGAATACAGTATAGGGAGAGGGGGAAATCAAAGTAGGTCATCAGCTCTGCTGACGGACTAAGTCTATGTGCCATTTCTCAGTCTATTGCAGCCTGCCAGAGTTTTAAACACAGCTATGCTATCTGGAATAACCTATTTATTCTTTGTGGTAAATAAAAAAGTCTGTATTCTTTGGACTAGAATGTGGGGCCTTGCTGACTTTCAGCTGTATCTCCCATATTCTGTTACGCAGTCTGAAGATGCTGGAGATTGGAAGCATCCATCATCTACAGCGGGCATTTTTATACTGTGCTTGATGGGGTTTTGTGAGAGACTGGTGTGGTGGTGGGGAGTTCACTATGCAAACCCAAGTTTCTATTAGAGATTTGCCTCTTAAGGATTCCAAGATTATTTTTTTTAAGTAACAGGTTTCACATCTACTGTATATACTCGAGTATAAGCCGACCCGAATATAAGCCGAGGACCCCAATTTTACCACAAAAACTGGGAAAACTCATTGACTCGAGTATAAGCCGGGGGTAGGAAATGCAGCGGCTACTGGTAAATTTCAAAATAAAAAAAGACTGGTCAAAAGTGCGAGGACCTGTCAGAAATCACTTTTTTCAGCCCTCTGGGTAGTCCTTTTGTGCATATGGACTACTCAGAGGGCTGAAAAAGTAATTTTTGACTGGTCCTCGCACTTGTGACCAATCCTCGAACTTACAACTGTCCTCACATCTTACGTTTTTGCCCTATCTTGTGACCATTTCTCTCTCCCGCTCTTTCTCTGTCTCTCTCCCACTCTCTCTCATTCTCTCTTTCATTCTTTGTCTCAGCCCTCACCACCCCTGATTTCAAGCCCCATAATGCTCAGCCTGCCTAAAGAATGACGCCCTCTGTAGATTCACCTGCCCAACTCCAGTGCCCCTATTCTCCAGCCAACTTGACATCACTCACTGTTAGAGCCAGGAGCCGCACATTTTGAAGCTCATTCTGCCCTTCTGAAGCCCCCAATGCTTTGAGTTTCCCTCCACCACCCAAGCAAACATCCGAGCCTTCTCTTGCAGAAGCAGAATCCAGCAGAGAAATGGAATAATGAGGGGTGGGGAGGAATGGGAATGGGAAGGAGAGGGTGTAATTAGCAGAATCCAGGCACAGAAATGGAATAACGAGGGGGGGAGGAATGGGAATGGGAAGGAGAAGGTAATTAGCAGAATCCAGGCACAGAAATGGAAAAACGGGGAGGGGGGAGGAATGGGAATGGGAAGGAGAGGGTGTAATTAGCAGAATCCAGGCACAGAAATGGAATAACGAGGGGGGGAGGAATGGGAATGGGAAGGAGAAGGGCTAATTAGCAGAATCCAGGCACAGAAATGGAAAAACGGGGTAGGGGGAATGGGAATGGAGAGGAGAAGGTGTAAGAAGACATTTCCTTAGATCACTGACGCTCCCAACAATGAGTTTGGTGGAGATGTAAGGAAATGTCTTCCAGCTCTTCAAGATTGACTTTAAGCCGACAGCAAAAGTAGGGGGGAGGAACAGGGGCGTGTGTGTTTATGTATGTCCCTCCCTCCGCAAGAACTTGGAGGCAGATGCTGCCCCTCTGAGGAAAAGAGGAGGCGGCGAAGCCCTGGCTGTCACCTGGGAGAGGAGGAGGGCACGCTGGGAAGCTCCCTTCCCCGCAGCCCTGCGAAGCTTGCCTGCCTTCCACATGGCCCAGTTCGGGGGCGTGGCCAGCCACCAATTTCTACCAGTACGGCGAACTCACCTCAATCTCCGCTACCTATTCGCCCGAGCCGGTCCAAAGCGGGAGCATTTCACCCCTGCCTCCCTGCAACCCCTAAAGCCAAAAAGGGGCGCGGGGGAGGGGCACCACACCCCCCCGCATGCCCCATTTTGGCTTTAGCAAGCCTCTCTGCAACCCCGGGAGCCAAAACGGTTGCAGGGAAAAAGGCATTTTTTCGTGACTCGAATATAAGCCGAGGGGGCTTTTTTCAGCCTGAAAAACGTGCTGAAAAACTCGGCTTATATTCGAGTATATACGGTATGTTCATTTTCAACACTGATTATATATTGCTATTTATATTTTACTGGTATTGTTTCTTCCATAGTTATGTTTCAATAGATATAATTTTGTAGTTAAATATTTAAAAAAAAAGTATGTTTGAATGCACAAATGTATACTTTCAAAAAAAACGCTAAAACTCATTATTCCATTTTCTTTTTCTGGAGAGTTCCCCCATCTTGAAACCACATGTGTAAATGAATGAGTCAAGGTTGGGATCATTCTGCAGTTGATAAAAACTGGATTTGGGTAAAAAAATTAGCCAAGTAATAGAATGGACTCACAACTCTTAATATTTTCCTTAAAAACTTTCTGCTAAGATGTTCAACAGAAGGTGATGCTGTTTACTAAGTGCTTTATATTCTAATAGTTGCCAGCATAAAACACAAGGTATTAGAACAAATGGATTAGCTCTCAACATATATTTTAAATGGCATCACTGTCTACATAGTTTCAAAATGTATTTTCTGAATGTTTATTTCTGTTCTGCATAGATTGGTTACAGCTGATGTAGCTTTTTACACTGGAAACCTCCAAGCACTGAAAGGGCTTCAGACTCTAGATTTAAACATGGCTGAAATCTGGGAACAGAAGAGGTGACTAACAACTTGCCACTTCACATGGAATGATTTCTTTGCAAAAGAAGAATGGATTCTTGCAAACTGAAGAAGAAACTCTCTTGAAATGTGTTAGAACGTAGCTGTAGGAATGATTTGGGGAGACCCCTTTTTGCAAGAAAAGCAACAGCAGTTCTTTGCGCAGTTTCTTCATTCTATCTGGAACCAGACTCAGGTTTCTTTGGACCAAATCCAAAAGAATTCATAGCTGTAACACAGCTGTTGTCTAGAGAGTGCTCTGTAAGTCTTTATATTAAAAAGATGCTTTGCATTTCCTCTAGTGCAATGAAGTTCATGTGGTGTCTCACCTTATTTAATGATGGTACAGTTTGAAAATTCTTGCTGTTGAAATCTTGAAAATGTTTTCACTATAAAAGTATACTGTTAAAATTATTTTTTTACAGATATTTCTATAAATTCTTGATTACCTACAAAACTTTGGATTTAAGGTGTATTCACGTTCCAAAGTATTTTTTTCAATTGAATTACGTACTCTCATCAGGAAACAATGTTTGAAATATTTCCTGTATCTTAAAATGAAGTAGTAAAACTTGCCCAGTTCTTATAAGGGCAAACTGGAAAGGCAGTTCAAGCGTATTTGTTGTTTATTTAAGGAGAGTGATTACAACAGTGTATATTGGCCAGTATCCATGTAACATTTACCTCCAAGTCTTTCCCACCCACATCCCAATTAAAATATTTCAAGGTGCATAGAAATAAATATACCCATAAAAGCAACAGTATAAGGGGTATTAATTTATAACATTTTTAATGCTTTCAGGCTGGTACCTGCCTGTTATGAAGTAATAAAGTGCCTGTGTATTTCACCTCACAGCATTTTTATCTAAATCCAGTGAGTGCCTACTCTTGTGATGATTATGTACAACAATAGTCTACCATGTTTTGTGTGCCTATGGCTTTTTTCAAACAGGCATGCCTATCTGTTAACATTAGCAGAAATCACTGTCAATCAAAATAAAACTGTTAAAATGAATTGTTTAACTTATTTCCTAACATTATTACCAACAAAAACCGATATCCAGACTGGGGACTTGATATTCTTTATTTCAGTACCTGTACAGATGTGGAATTCATTTCCTCCTTTGTCTCAACATATTTTATTCTGTTAATAAGTATAATGAAGAAGGCAATCTGTTCCGTATTTAAATGTAAACTAATGTTTTAAGTAGTAACAGTATAGATGCGGGGTGAGAAATGATTATTCCAATGTTTCAGGTACCTTTTCTTTGGGTAAACAGGAGAAAACAGTCCAAGTGAGGTACTGAACCATCCTGTGAAGAGGGTGAGGTTGCTGTGAATAGCAGAGTTTGAAGTACAGAAAGGCAAATAACATTCTAGACATACCTGCTATAGTAGCAAAAAGTACTTCATAATGTAGTTGTATTTAATAGTTAACAGCATATTGTTTCACAGCTTTTTCTGTTACAAGCAGTTCAAAAGTCATTGAATATCAGCAATATTGCACTTTAGATTACATTAATTGAATTACTGAGTTAATTAAATGTTTGCCTTTCTTAGTTTTTTCAGTTAAAAGGGATTACAGAAATAATACTGTAAGAACAGAAGAGTGATTGTATACAAATCTTAATGCCTATATATTCTTCCATTCGTGAAACTATATTATATGAAGTTCATAGCAGCTCAGTGGTCTAGGATCCGAAGATTGCCCGAGACTATTTTGTTCTCCAGAACCGCTCCAGGGGGGATGTCAATCCTGTCACCATGGTTTGCAATAATTATGACAGTTCCCTGTGTATATAAAAAATAGGAACGTTCCAGTGAGCTGCCTAAAGATAACATTCTAAATTTAAGTTTACACTTCATTAATTCTGAAGCAATCACATTTCATAAAGTACTGATATTGAACTCCTTACATTTATCCTATAACATCTAACAAAAACACGTGCTGTTTCATTACAGAAAATTCAACCATATGCATTAATGTCCTGGTTTCACAGAACTGTCAGTTATATTTGAGAAATGTATATTTAATTGCAGTCTCAAGATGTTTTCTAAAATTAGCAGAATTAGATCATAGATATAGCTTTGAACGCATATATCTGAATCCAAGATTGAGGTTCACTAAAGAGGCAATCATTATTATAGCAGGAAAGATTTTATGTCCCCCAACCAAACTGCACAAGGAAATATTCTTGGCTTTTAATTGCCAGCCAGTTTTCTCTCGCTGAGGGATGGCTCTGTTCCAGAGGGATGGATTTATACCTCTTCAAGAGATCAACCTCCTGCTCTGAAGCAATTTACAGCAGGCATATCTGATGAGAATCACCAATGCAGAACTCACAGGTTTTAACCTTGTTTTTTTCTTATTATATCTTCCTCATGTTTCTGAATTTCTGAATTGTTTCTTTCTGAACCCCCACTGAAATATCTCTGACTGGGATTTATTACTTTTTTCTATATCTAAGAGGACTGTTTACATAATTAATTACTTCTGTACACTGCTTTTTGTGTTCCTCTTTTTTAATTGCTCAATGTTTCACTCTTCCAGTAAAATTCAAAACTGCAAAAATTATTTACAACAGCTAATTTGAAAAAGACATTCCATACAGCAAGTGCCTTTTTTATCCTTTCTTCAAAAGGCAAATAGAACATTGCTTTAATTTAAAACTATAAACAATGCCATTATAAGACACTGGCAAGTCTTAACAGAGCTGGTCCATTACCTTTTAACTAAGAAATAAAGGTCAGATGTTTTGTAAGAGGCTATAAAAAGAAGTCTATAACAATTTACCACAGCCAACTCACTGCAGGACAACTTGCTGTGGGACAAGATTTATACTAATATCAAAGAAATAGTGGGATACAATCATTTTAAAAAGCATGCAAAAGGAGGTACAGAATGAAATGTGAATTGCAAAAAAAGTTAATTATTTATTTTAAATAATTAAATAGAATTGTTAAATTGTCCTGCAGCAAATTATCCCACAGTGAGTTGGCCACGGCGAGTTGTTCTGCAGCGAGTTGGCCATGGTGAGTTGGCCGCAGCGTGTTGGCTGTGGCAAGTTGTCCCATTCCATATAAAAAGTTCCACTGAACCCTAAAAGGCACATACTTGAATGAGTACCTGGGATATATGCTACATTATTCAGGGAAGTGACATGCTCCTATTTCTCGGATTGCTCTGAATGTTCAGAAAGGTTCAGGACAGATGTGGGTTTTAGCAGGTTCTGACCAGTTCTGGAGAACTGGTAGTGGAAAGTTTGAGTAGTTTGGAGAACCTGTAAATACCACCTCTGACTGGCCCCGCCCCCAAGCCACACCACACCCACCAAGCCACACCCACAGAACCGGTAGTAAAAAATTTTGAAACCCACCACTGGTTCAGCAACAAGTTCTACAAGGCACGGGCCAGATTATTTGAGGCAGCTCCTCTCCCCAGCTACTACTACTTGTCCTATCACAGTTGGCAGGAGAGGCATGTTATGAGTCCATTTGCAAAGGAATGTCATCTGAAGGACATGAGCCTTTTCTGCCATAACATCCATTCTCATTATCCCTGGGGTTAGAATGGTCCTGACACTGCTGGCCTTTCAGGAGCCCATCAAGACATGGCTTTGTCATCATGCCTGGGAATCCAGTATTGGGAATCAAATAATTGGGGATCCAATTGTATTGTTAATCATTGTATGGATTGTACTCTCCCACAAATTAAGTTTTAACTTTTTCTTTGTTTTCTGTTTTTAAGTATGTGAGCTACCCAGGCTTACCTACGTGAAATGAGCTGTTGTTTACACTGAATAAATAAACAAGCCTCTCTTTTTCTCTAGAGTGAACCAGTATGTACTAGCTACTTTGAAACTTTCTGAGCACAATTCCTCTATGAAGCAGTTAAATCTACTGTAGGTGTCAATTACAAGCAACAGGAGAGAGTAGAAACTAGCTTCCTACTTTTGCTATTTTCAGGTAGCAAAATATGTTCCTAATGGTGCTCTTTTTAGATGCAAAATTTACAAAAATCAAAATAGAAATATGTGCTCTCAAATTGTGGCTAAAAGCTTGCATTCAGAGCCCCAATAATTATCCAATCAGATAGTCATCTTGGAATATTATATAAATCTCACTCAATCGAATGAGATGCTGATGCACTTGGAACAGTTCATGATATAGAATTTTAAAAAGGATTATACCAAGATGTCTTTTAGAGCTAAATTGGGGCAGAGCTAATTCTATTTTAAGATTTAAAATTTAATAATTTGGCCCGATTTACAAATGACAAATTTTTGGAAGCCCTATACACTATTTCATTTAAGATCTTACCATCAGCAATGATGGAGGGTAAGAACTCCAAAATGCCCTATATGGAAAAGCTCTGTCCCTGAAAAGATGGGAACAGTCAATCACAGGATCGTAAACTGCTATGTTGCAATTTTTACCTAGATGCATACAGTGAGTTATTAACACCTCTTCTTAGTCCATTTCATACAGAGGAATTCTATGTGCAGTTTCTTTTGGCCATTTGCTGTTGGAGGTGTTTTATTTAGCCTGTAGAATCTGCACTGTGGACAGCAAGGTACAGAAGGCTACAGGCTGTTTTAGCATAGGAGGAACACCGTAATTTGTATTATATGTTTAATAAAACAGAATAACAGAATTGGATGGGACCTTGGCAGTCTTCTAGTCCAACCCCTTGCTTAGACAGGAAACCCTACACCACTTCAGACAAATGGTTATCCAGCATCTTTTTTAAAACTTCCAGTGTTTTAAAGCATTCACAACTTCTGGAGGCAAGTTGTTCCGTTGATTAATTGTTTTAACTGTCAGGAAATTTCTCCTTAGTTCTAGGTTGTTTCTCTCCTTGTTTCCACCCATTGCTTCTTGTCCTGCCTTCAGGTACTTGGGAGAATAGTTTGACTCCTCTTCTTTGTGGCAGCCCCTGAGATATTGGAAAATTGCTATGATGTCTCCCCTAGTCCTTCTTTTCATTAAACTAAACTCATCCAGTTCCTGCAACTGTTCTTCATATGTTTTAGTCTCCAGGCTAAATCATCTTTGTTGCTCTTCTCTGCACTCTTTCTAGAGTTTCCACATCTTTTTTACATTGTGGCAACCAAAACTGGATGTTGTATTTTTTAATCACATCTGATCCATAATAAAGTTTAAAAGAAACTTTTAAAACTATTCTAGTGCAATTATATAGTTAAGAATGTTATTAATTTAGAGATACCTGCTTTCAGATTATTATTTTGTTCGCTTCAACCAGATACATGCTACTCAACTTGACTGAACTAATTTGATCTGATTCCATTTTTACATTCTTCAACTCCTTTAAATTTTTTCTTTTAACTACAAGAATAAGGAATGTTTATTTTAAGGAATAAAATTGTTGAAATGGTATGAACGTAATGAATGGAATTCAGTTCTTAATTTGTGAATCCACCGTTTAGTCTCTGTATAGTTTGATATGTTTAAAAGCTTTATGTCCATTTCCTTCATACTGTATTATCTGTTTATATATCCGTTATTAAGTATATTGAGTTTTCTTTTTTATTATTTCTTACTTTTAATGTTTTAATTAGCTGGTTGATTTTAATGAAGAAAAATTCTAGCATACAATATTTTACATTTTTCAGAATATATAATAGAGAACAATCCAAACTGGGAGAAGCCCAACCTCATTCCTCTGTTGCTTACAATGGAAGATAATTGTTCTTAATTAATTCAATAAGATTTGAAAACAAAAATTTATTCCATCAAGTCTGACATTAATGACAGATACAATAACAACCCAAGTAGATAATCGGGATCAAGAAATTAAAGAAGACATCTGCAACTGAGTTTAGAAGTCTTCAGGCACCTATACAAATTGAATGCTAAATGGGAACAAGCAGAAATAGATTTACATAAAAAACAGCTTAAAATTTCAGAGGTAATATGGTGAGATCTACAAATGGAAAATCTATTTAAATCTTATTTCAACCAACTCATAAATGAAACCATTTCTTTGCTTGCCTACATATGCAGACAGAGCACAAAACAGCCTTTGAACCAGCTGTGCAAACTTGCAAACCATGTGACTACTTTAATAACAGACGAGGTGCTTCATCTGTACTTGCCATTCTGCACAAGAGTGCTTCTGACTGTTTTGTGCAACTTTAAGTAAATGAAAATATATGATTAACTAATTTTACGTAATCTACTGGATCTCCAATATCAAATGGATATTGCAAGACTGTACTGATGACTTTAAAGGTAGTGGCAGATTTTGTCAAATAGTGTTGCTTGAGAATGCAGCATTTCAAATATATAAAAGTTTGGGATTGTTCTAAAATTTTAATCATATTGACCAACCTTTAATGCAACATGTTTCCCAAAAGTGACATCGCCTGAAACAGTTAGATGATCCAGTTCGAGCATATCTGGGATACTTTCAAACCTCCTCAGAAAATCTTGAACCTTAAAAAAAAATGAGAATGCAAAGCCTCGGGTTCAATATTTATGAAACTCACAATATGTAGTCAAAGAATTGTGCTGCAAACCATAGTGCAAAGTTCTTAATTTGGAAAACATAAGCCCTAAGGAAGTGTCATAACTTTTGAATCTGGAACACAGCTTGATCTGCAGTTCATTGAGGGCCATATAGTGTTCACTACTATATCAGTAACTTTAAGTTAATTTTTTAGTATTTCATATAGCTCTCTTTAATTGTCCTTGTTCTGATCCATATCTGATTGCATAATGATTATATTTTATTCACCTTAAGCTGAATTTTATTTGTATCTCACCTTCATTATTTTTACAAATAAATATATATCCTCTTATTTTCCCCACAGTAACAATCCTATGACGTGGCTGGGATGAGAGAGAATGACTGGCCCAAAGTCATCCACCTGGCTTTTGTGGCTAAGGCAGGACTAGAACTCACCATCTCCCAGTTTCAAGTCTGGTGCCTTAATAACTAGATCAATTTGGCTTTTGTCTGAATGAGAAAGTTGAGTGATTTAAGGAAGGCAAATCTTTATAAGCTTTACAAATTTATTAGAATGATAACCCTAATTTTAAAAAAACTTCAGAAAAAACCTTATTAGAACAAGTGTGGGAAGGCACAAATATTACACTTCAGCCCCTAAAAACAAACTTTTAAAAGCTTTAGAATGCCAGGATAACTGTGGAGGATCAGTGGCCTCAACTTGGCTTTACAATTTTCTGGAAGCTTGCAAGATGCTACTCACTAGAAGGACCAGGGATACTTGTTTTGGTTTTGGGGGAGGAACAATGAAGTGGCATGGGAAGGGAAAGCTTCTGGGAGGAAACTGCTACTACATTCTTAACATTTTCTAAATCAGGCCCAAATCTAATATATTCTGGGGTTGCTGGGGATGGCCATGTGCTGCCCATCCATTTTTAAAGCGGCTTACTTGTGCTTAAAGTACTCAAAATCTGTCTATAAAATTGACTGCAATAAACTGGTCTGGAGATTATCACAGAACATCTAACTCAAATGTAGGCAAATAATTTTCACAAAAGGCCACCAGTGAGAAACTCGGACTGTTGGAGAAGGCCGTTGCCTCCTCCTCTCCCTACTGTTACCATAGGCCACACAGAGACAGTCAAAAGGCCAGATGTGGTCTGAAGGCTGTAAAATGCCCAGGTCTAGGTTAACTAAATTTTGTGAAGCCACCAGAGTCATCTGAGTAGTCTAGAAATTAACTAATTAAATAACAATTCACACATAAAAACAAGCAACAAAATTGTTATGAATAGTTATGTTACTAGATTATATAGATGCAAACTGGCCTATTGCACTAATCAATATCTGTAAATTGCAGAATTAGTTCATGATAATTACATTGTCACAAAACTTTTCCAATCAAATTAATCACAATCTTTAATCTTACTATTGTATTTTAATCTACTCAATTAGAGAACTGTTAGCCACTCAAGAGTCTCAGCATATATCCAAATATCCAAATAAAGAATTAAACATGTTACATGCAATAACTTAGATGATGCTTCAGTAACTAACCTTGAACACTAGTTTTGTACTGCTAGTACCAGAATGACTTGATAAAAATAGGTAGCAACTGCTGGATGATCACATGTATAGAACATTTTAGGATACTATCAGTCTTACTCCTATTCTCTTAAAAGTAATTAGTAAGAGCTGTTTTTACTAGCTTATAGATTGAATGTCTGTTTTGAATGTTTCACACATTTTTTTTTAAATACAATAATTATGCGTACCTTGGTGAAAGAGCTCCCCAGCTTGACCAGTGGCACAGAAGGAAATTCCCGTTTCTCACTCATTGTTAGAGACCCAGCATTAAGGCTGTATAAGTTAGACATCACAAGTAGAAGATCAGACGTGGTCTTGACTGGCAAGAAACGGCTACGGGGAACATTTATTCCCAAAGAGTTCTCAAAACTTTTAATAGCAGCACCAACCGCAGTCTCCAGTTGAATAACATTTAGACCACCATCTAAAGTCTGGAAGAGAAAGTGTCCAAGATCATGGGATATGCTAGCTAGCTGAGTTTTACAGATTCAATTCAATTCAAGCTAAGCTAATGTGAGCTTAGAAACATTAGGTTTGATAAGCCTGAAATCAAAATATCTCCAAAAAACTGTTATTCTAGTCACAGAGGGTTTAATCAGTGCATACACAAGGGATTTTCTTCAGCCACCATTTATTTGGGAAATGGGAAGCCAAATTTTATCTTACATCACTACCTGCCAGTTCTCCAAACAAATAAGGAACGTAAGTTAGACATTGTTTCATAATTAAGTGTTGACAGGAGCATGAAAATGAGCATAATTTCCCCTTATGTTATCCTAAAGAGATGAAAATATTCCCTCTCTAAGGATCATTTTGTGATCTATCAAATGAAAACAGAACATTTTAAAGATAGGTTTATCTGAAAAATGTTAAATGTGAATTTCAAGTAAAAGATAATAAGCATTCCTCCAAGAATAATATAGACTAAAATTACAGAAACACTAAAGATTATTAATGTGCTCTTGAAATATTTTCCAGATATAGTTATAAATTCCTACAAATACTATTTTGAAGACAGGAGAGCCATAAAAGTAAATAGAGTTTGAACTACCTGTCTAGTTGATCAGCTCAAGAGGATTCATAATGTTATTCTCACCACCACAATTCCAGACTTCAATTATTTACAGGCTTACCTTTGGATTTACAATAATTTCCATATCAATAGCATTCTGTTCCTGCAGCCTTTTAATTGCAGATAGTGAAATCCACAGGTTGTTTGTGTTGAATATTTTGAATTTTGAAACAGACTTGAATTCATCAACATGTGCTTTTGGCACCTGAGCTATTTCAACTAGCCTCAGTTTGTTTTCATACTGTGTAAGCGTACCACCCTGCAAAAGTAAAGGTGGTCTTTATTAAATAGAAATCTGTCACAGTGCCTAAACAAATGTCTAAAGAAATTTATGGCTTTGGTCACAACAATTATTTGGTACCAATAGTTTCAGTGAGATCTAATTGCAATTACTTTAGCTTTAAAAACCCACATATATTTTGCCATGGCATAATTTAGTCCACTGTTGTAATACATTTAATATTGGACAAAAAGGTGCTTTTATTTTTCTCATAGCAATATAATGTAATTTTTTAATATATTTTTTTAGAACTATATTGTATTAAGTCCAATGGGATTCATTTCCCACACTGTTTTCCTTTATGCACTGTATTATGCAGGATACTACATCTTAAGAGGCACTGTAACTGCATGCATGCATACTTTTGTTTTTAAAAAATAACACTTTTTAAAAATCATATCTATTTTGGAAGTGATCTGAAAAGCTATTTAAAAAATTAAACATTTTTATTAGGTATTTTCTCAGTTATCCTCTCAAATTATGTCTTTCGTGATAAATACTTAGGAGAACCTCAAGGGAATACAAAATAAAAGGCAAAAGTAATCGATTTCATAGCTATGGAACATGCAATATAAAACTCTAAATGCATAATGTACAGAAACACTGTCAGCAGTGGAGGAAGGTAGAAAAGGAATTAGCATTTCCAGAGTGGGAATGTGTAACTAATGAATCTCTGTCAGTAAGAATGGGTCTTACTTCCTGCCATTGGACGTGGTCTGCAGATCTGGTTCACAAACCAAGAATGAGGTGGGAGAAATACATTTCTAGAGGATCAGTGTGTTGCAAATGGGGAATATAATAGATTTAGCAATCCTTTTCATTAAACTGAAGTATACAGATTTTACGTACAATGAAATCAACTGAATTAAATACCTTCACATCTGCCCTTGTCTTATTGGTGACTTCCATAACAAATTCACATCTTTTTCCATTTGGTGAATTCATGAGATGATTGAGAATATAGAGATCAACAGTAGCCCCAAGATTATCTATGTTGGACACAAAAATATATTCCTTCCCATCTTCAATAAAAATATCTAGCAATCCAGAATTATAGAAACTTGCATAGATGTCTCCATGGCCAGGGGGATACCAAGCCTCTGTATTCTCTCCTGAGTAAGACACATCTTTTGCTACTGGAAGTAAAGACTCCTTATTAATTCGAGGATACCTGAAGAAAAAAAAAAAGCCCTCAGGGTAGCAGCTGAAACATTAGGTGAGGCACCTCTGGATCAATTCAATGTCTGGAGGAAACATCGATCATTAATTACTTATTACAGCATGTTTATGAAACCAAAAGCTCATATGTAGTTTATAATTGAGAACTGTAATTTTAAAAAGAAATTTAATATACATACAGCTCTAGCGTTACTAGAAAAGTATCTGGGAAAAGCTGGTTTTCCATGGGACAACTGTAACCAAGCTCTTCAAATATCACAGAAAGCTAAGGGAAACTATGTGAGAGAAAAAAATGATCTCAGTTATTCAATTTAGCTGAAACAAGAAAACTCTAACAACAAAATATAACGAATACACAGCATTATTCTTCTCTGACCAAATGTAGCTTTTCACATGAGGGGACAGAAAACAGAATCCATAAACATAAAAGAATTATCTCAAAACAGTCATTCTCTCATCTACATCTCATTTACAATTTTATTCATTTTATTTATGTAAGTCTTCTTTGTGCTTAAAGCCTATATAATAGATCGAAGATTTTTATTGCTACTATTTACATAACAATTGACTGGCCTCCTTAAATGCTATTTCTTCTGCAACTACATAACTTTTATTATAAGAGCCGCCGTTGTGCAGTGGTTAGAATGCAGTACTGCAAGCTACTTCTGCAGACCGCCGGCTGCCTGCAATTTGGCAATTTGATTCTCACCAGGCTCAAGGTTGACTCAGCCTTCCATCCTTTTGAGGTCAGTAAAATGAAGACCCAGATTATTGGGGGCAATATGCTGACTCTGTAAACTGTTTAGAGAGGGCTGTAAAGCACTGTGAAGCAGTATAGAAGTCTAAAAGCTAATGCTAAGCTATTGGTATTATTAAAATTGAACTATAAATACCTGCTTTGATTAAAAGTGTGGATTTTCACACCACTGTGGCTGTATTTCTGCAAGATTTTTTTTGTATCTTCATCAGTGTTGAAGGAATTCATCAGAACTAGAGGAACATCTGTATTGTAAGTCTTATTTAGATGCTACAAGAATAAAATATTATTTTAAACATTTCGCTAACATTAAAGATATCTAATGTTCAAGAGCTATTAAACGTGTATTTTCAAGACAACAGTTAATCAACAGGAAAAACAAACACACAGGCTTCTAATTCAAACAGCTAAGATGTTAAAACTATTGCTATAAAATATCTGCTAAATATAACCTCCATATTCCAGCTTTATATTTGTATCAAAGCAATCAGATACAGTTAAAATACAGTCACAAAATTTAATCATCTAATTCAATCAATCAAGGGCTTTGAATAATAATGGTGATGCTTAACCCTGTAAAAATAAGTGAATCCCTTTATGCCAAAAATTCAATTTGAATCATCACTAAATATATTTCTTACTAAATATACTAACTGCAAGGTTTTTTGAAAAATCTGTCTCATGAAAATAGCTTTTTACCAAGTTTGTCCTCACCGATTTATCTTTACCAATTCTGTCTTCAATGTCCATAATAAACGTTAAACTGCCTGGTTTCATTCATATTTTAGTCATATCCAAATTCCACTACAGTACTGCAAAAATGTGTTCATCTGGACCTGCTATTGAACCTACAAAGATTAATTGGTCCAAAATATATCAATCAGGCTGGAAGATGTGGCTTTTTCTATGGTAGCTTCCTGATTCAGAAATGTTCTCAATCATCCACCATTTATAAGCATCACCTCCTATTACTTCTTGTGTTCCGCTCAAGAAACCTTCCCTCAGAAAATAAGAGGAACACATACCTGAAGTATTTCACCCCACAGCTTATAAATTATTTTCAAACTAATGATAATGCAAAAAACAAAGGAACTGGGGATGGGGAGTAGTAGAATGAAAAACCAAGTTCATGTTCTTAGTTATAAAATTAGAATTGTTTATTGAGTAAAACCTTTCAATGCATAAATAGCTATCCCTAATTAGGAAGAATGACAAATATAACCCAAGTGTTTATGGAAACTGCAGAGAGCAACTACCGCATCTGAAGAGGAATTTCCTTTCTTCTTTGTAAAGATTACCCTTCCTAACTTGATGCATGCAATAATATATGTACATTATCTAAAGTTATGTTTCCTGTTTTGAAAATACTTTTATCTGTATGAAAACTGAAATATCTCCAACCTACAAATGTTTTTCAACATAGTTGCAGCACCATAGTTGTCGTCTATTCCTCTATTATTTATTTGTAAGCTGGCTCAAATATTCTTCAATACAGAGGGCAGGACATAAATTCAGTCTGGTGTGGTGGTTAAGGCTGGAAGCTGAGAGACTTTTAGTCCAACATTAGGTAAGAAGCCAATTGGATAACCTTGGGGAGTCACTCTGTCTCAGCCAAGGAAAGAGGCAAGGGCCAACCACTTCTGAAATTTGCCAAGAAAATAGCAGGGACTGACTCAAAGGCACTACACACATACAAAAGCAACATTTATGCATTAAAAGTTTAAACAGCAAGTTCAATAAGAAAATGTTTAATAAACCCTAGTTTCTGTTTAAAAGTTTTACAGCATTTACTTAACACTTAAAAACTACCCAAGATACAAAGAAAGCAAAGGAAATCGGAAATATACAGTGATTGAAGCTTTAACTAAGTCTTTGCCATCAATCTGATTTCTAAGGGAAAATGTTTTTTTTAATATTAAAAAAAAACCCCTTTATTTACCATAATTCTAGAGGGGCCAAGAGGATTGAAGGCTTTCATAAAAATGCCAGAGATGCTGTCACAATGCAAGCTGTGCCACCTTCTAATGTGTATGCAATGTTATGATGTATATACAAAAGAGGTAAATCGTGCTGCAAAAGTGTAAATCGTCATTTACCCCTCCCCCATCACAAACAAGATTTTTTTTTTAGCTCAACACATTGAAGTTAACTGAAAACTGACAAGATGGCTCACCTACTAGTATTGGTGCCGATAACTCATGCTTTGGTTTTTTGAACTAATTCACCTTTATTATTGCAGCCTCGTAACAACCAAGCCTGGACAGCATACTTTCCTCACAAGCCATTCTTTTTTCTTTCTTTCTTTATCCTGCCATTTGGAACACTACACTCTTGAAAAGCTTACAGTTATTTGAAACAATGTAGTCAGCAATAGCTGCCTTTCAAATAATAACTACGATTGGAACAAGTGAAACTAACATATGTATTGAACCCCAGCACTTTTTACATGTTCCTAAAAAAAAAGGCTCCATGTAACGAGGTCCTTTCACTGATACTTCCCTCTCCTTGCTCCCTGCTCCACCCAACTCTATACAATGAATGGAGTTCAGAAAGGTAATGCTCAAAGCTATTGCTCAATATGATCACTCTGTCTGAGTGAAAGAATATCCAAAAATACAATCTACTGTCAATCTATTCCATTCTCAAACTTCTCATTGGTCCTTGTCTACAGAGTACTCGAATTACCACTCAATCCACAATCCACTTTAAAATGCAGTCATTGGAATGTGATTCTGCAAGTTTGTTTGTGCTTTGAAGATCCAATCTGCAAAATTTCATATAACTGCTGATTGCAGGCCAACGAAACAGAAAATTTCATACAATCAAATTGGACATAGCATGGAATGGACAGCAGGATCAACAATATTTTCAAGTTCTAAATTTTTTTTACACAATCTGAGAAACAACAGCCAAAACATAAATCTTTTCCAAAAACTCTTGGACCAATACTATCCTTGACATAAGCAACACCACCTCAAATTCATTATGTCATGAAAAGTCATCTAGTGTCTACCATAAACTTATTGAAGGAATCTTATGGTATTGCTGTTTTAATGACCTTCCACCAAATGGATTAATAAGCACTAGTGTAAAACATTACCACTTGCCTCTAACACCAATTAATGTTTCGTGGGGATCAATGTCTATTGGTATTGATAGCAGAGTGACTGCTTCTGAAAGCCATCTGCTGGGAGATTAGTGGGCTTCCTTGTGCAGTTGGTTGGCCATTGTGAGAACAGACTGCTGCATCAGATGAGCCAGGGATCCAATTCAACAGAGCACTGCTTATGTTCTTATGTTCATATAGCTTTTGGAATGGTAATGACAAAAAAACCTTTTTCAGTACTCTTAATGTTTTATTCCAATTTGCTCTTTTACAAGTAGTTATATGCTAAAAAGTAATGATACATCAATATGAGGTAGCTGGAGTGATTGTAAGATTCTTGAAATAGACCCCCCCCCCCCAAAAGAAAATAGATTTCAGCATAATGCAAGTCGACTTTCCCACTGGGGTTTTAGTGTTTTGCATGGGCTCTCTGTGAATCATAGCCAGAGATTTTATGACACTTATTTAACAAGGAGAACTCACATATATGCTACCCACCTCAATCTGTTGAACTGTTAAATCCAGGAATGTATTCTCATTCCGTACACCAATGAGACTTTTGGGGCCTTTACATCCCATACTGGTGCCCAAGCCACCGTTAAGTTTCACCACAACTAACTTGTTCAAAACTGAAGCAATGCTATCAGGTATTCCTCTTGCTTTTATTTTCTCATATGGCTGTATCTGAAAGGAAAGCAATGGTGATAAGCATGTTAGAGTAACTGTACTGTTTGTGGTATTTTACTGTAAAAAAAAATGCAAAATAAAACATGTAGTAAAGATTTAAATTTTGGTTTTAGCTACACAAGAAATTTTTTTCATCCAGACAGCACTGCAGAATTGTCTATATTGGTGAAAGGAATCCAAAGACTGATTGCCGTTCGTCCCAACCACTGTGTCTGGTTACTGTCTTGAAATACTCTGTTCCCCTTTTGCAAGCACAAGTTTAGATTAAGTACTGAGTGGCTGCAGAAGTAAAACTAGGTAACCAAAACTGATTCAATAAATCTTATTGCAAACATACATTGAACGCCAGCAAAGATGATGCTTTAGGGAACCTTATATATTTGTTACTCCAATTCCTGGACTTATTTTTTTAGAAGCCCCCTTTAATGACTCAAAGATAAGTGACAGATATTGTTGAGGATAGTGACATTTTATCTTTAAAATGATATCCTGATATCCTGACACATCACGGCTGTTGGCTTTTATTCCTTCAAATCAAAACCCAATTCCTTCATATTGCTTAGTGTGAACTTCTTCAAAATCCCTGGGTAAGTCAGAATATGATATTTAAAGAACAATGAGATCCACAAGAAATTGGTAATTCACATCCTGCTGCAACTTACAGAATCCTCTGGAGGTCTTTGAATCTTTCCCCAGTCTACTGATGGTCCTTTTTCTTGTAAGAATCTGTGAAAGAGCTTTTGAAATCCTTCCAGGTCCTTTTTAGTGTGCTGAAAAAGGAAATTGAAGCAGATTTTTTTTTAACTTCTGCTAAGCCTTATGCAAAACAGAGATATAAAATTATTGTAAAATGTGAGGCAACAGAAATAGAGCCATTTCGCTTTCATTTTTGAGAGGAAAAATTGGAAATGTTGCATAAAATTAAAATGTATCAATACTTATTTTAGCACACTGTTGTTTATGTTATACAGTGTAACATATACCATAACTTACTTGATTTGGTCAGGGAAATATATGTATTGTTTATTAAATTTATATGCCTCCTATCTCACTATCTGGGGTGAATAAAGCTGAAAAATAGTTTATTCAGGCAATAATTAGAAATGTCTTGTTTAGCAACCACAAGTGGATCTGTCAACTTGATCATTAAGCGAACCAATCACTAAGTGAAACTATGACTCTAGTTATGATATTACTCTAGCGTTGCTTTACTTTACACAAAGCTGTGAAAGCTGTAAAATGCAGTCATAAGGTTACTTTTTTATCGTTGTTGTAACTGCAAATGGTCTCTAAACAAGGGCTACCTGTAGTTATAGAATTATTTTTTTATTTCAAATGGAGCAAGACTACATGTTACTAGATTCTAAAAAATGTAGCCATCTTTTTATATTCTTAGAAGAAGCAGGCAAACAAAACACAGAAAAGGAATTATCAAAGATATACTAGTGCAAAGAAATCAATGTGTTAGAATTCTATGTTTCACTGCCTCAAACAATGTAGAAGGCAGTAATTTTTAAAAAGCTAAGAAAAAGGAAGGCATCCAAGGCTCAAAATATACTTTTGCATATGTATGCCTGCATATATGTAATTGGTTTCTTTTTCTGAGCTGGAATACAATATCATCATTATCAGCAGTTTCTATTTCTGTCTTTGTTTTTGTTTTCAACATTTGCAAGTATTATTGGAAATTGAAGATATCACTGTAATGAGGAAATCTATCCTTTCTTATGCTAGTTTAATTCTGGGTTAGATATGAATATTTTCAAATATGTAACAATTACTTGCATACCTAAACAATTTGTATACCATTTTTTTAAAAAAATAAAAACATCGTTTCCTCTTTTTTCTATTTCTTCCTCCCATTGCTAAGCAAGACAAAGCGAATGCACAAGAATTTTCTTACCAATGATTATTGCACTAACCATCACAACCTTTTAGCATTTCACACACACACATGCTAAATGCTTATGATAAGCACGTATATACACATGCACTTCTTAAAATTCACTTGATATAACTTTACTTATAAATAGTTTTTATGTATCTATTACTTCTTGCCCCTCTACCCTATTGTTAGAGTTGTCATGCTTGCCAACTGCTTAGGATGTTTCACTGTGTGAAATCAAGAAGTGTCAACAAAAGATAACAAAGTTGCTGAAGGCAAAACAGATAAACACAAAAAGTATAGAAAAAAATCATATTTTATTGTGTATCAGTTAATCTATCCCAAAATGGAAAGAATGCATAGAAAACTGCTTTCTAACTTACATTGTTTAATATTATTACATGTAATCCTAAAGGAGACATCATGTTTAAGAACAACAAAGCTCTTGAAGTGGCTGCACTTAAAATTCCTTTGTTTCTCTGACAAAGTCCAGAACATTTGCCTAGATAATGTACTTATCCCATATATATCCCAAAATTCTGAACATTACAAAAACAGGATCTACTCAAGAACATACTGTAATTTTGTTTTAATCCTAACCTGTAGTTCATTCTGTGGTGCAGTTCCAAGTATTTTATCCAGTTCCATTTTCATAGAATATTCCAGTTCTTGCCTAATAGCTTCCTGGAATGGGGAGGTACCAGCCTGAGACATCGCTTTGCTAAAATCTTTTTTTAAAAAAGAGAGACAATTTTCATAGGCATCATAGAGAGAACAAAATGCTTAACAATGAAACATAGTTAAACTGTACTGTAGCATGTATTATATAGATTTATTTTGTACAATATGTTTACAGATGCAACATATTCTTGCATTTTGCTAGTCAACCAATGGGTCAAATGAGCGTGCATTCCACTTTTGTTTTTGTTATTAATTAACTAATTCCAAATAATAGCTATTCTTTTTCTAAATCGTCAGGCTGTTCTGCAGTTGAACAGCTGAGCATTACTGATTTGCCAAGCAATACAATCTTCCTTTCACAAAATTATGTCATACAAAAAATGTAGAAACTTGGTGATAAACTCTAATAATTTTTCTGTATTCCTCAGCTCTCTCCCTTAGTGTTTTCTGGTTCAAGGATTCAGTTATTACTAAGCAACATGAAGTGAATTGCTGCATATTTCTTACCTGCATTTACAGAACTTTAGTTTTAAGGCACTTATTTTACACATGCAAAAATATCAGAAGAAGTATCTATTATTAGGAGGTTATACTTTTAATACAAGATTCTAGATTGGGGGGAGGGGGGAAATCTGAAAATCCTTTACCATTAAACAGAAAATTAGTCAAAACCAGCTGTCATACAGTACAGAAACAATCCAAAATAACAATCATCATAAATCAGCAGTAGCATTTTCTTTAATTTTTTTAAATTTGTATGTTAAAGAAACAAAACATAGTGATTTGCTTTTCCCTAATGTACTGTAACATATCAACTCAAAAATTACACTACAAACTTTTAGGTAACTAACTCTTCATTGGGAGGGGCAATAAATAAACCTTCTAGAACTATTCAATTTCAACCCATTCAGTTGAAGTTATCTGTCTCCCTGTTCACCTCTATCCAATCACATGGAAAAATGATTTTCAAATGCAGTTGGCTCTGTCTGGTTAAATGGTTATATAAAAGGAATTGTACAATCCACAATGAATATCCCAATCAAATTCTAAGATGACTCTAAAAACATTGCCAATTATTGTGGGAATTAAGAAATGGTGTCTCAAAGCTAACAGGTATCAACCTAAAGCAACTATATAAAATCATAGTAGCTATGTATCTTGGGCTATTATTTTACCTATTCAAGTCAGACTGTTGAAAAATGAACATATTGTAATTCAAAATTTACAAAACTGCTCAGAAACACAATACAATATTAAATTAACTGATTATATTTGTCAGGTCCCACACTATTGCTATTGGTTCAAGAATATACATTTTTCAGGACTGTATAATAACATTTCTTATGTTTTCCAAATCTGGGAAGTTTTCAATGTACATATTACTTTTTCTTTCTTCCTATACTTATTTTTTCAATGAAGCACTATATTTTGCTTTTCTAGGTTTTTTTTTATAACAGACTGAGTCAGACTGAATCAGCAGATTACTTTAAAATCATTTAAATCATTGATAGCATCAGAAAAACATGGTTATTTTTGCATTAAAACTCTATAAAAACTAGTGTTGGATATAAATGTCATTTTAACTCACCCATCATTATTTGTAATAAAAAGAAACTTACAGGGAAGTACAGTACATTATTACTCACAGAGAACTGATTTTTCTATACACAAGTTCTGCTTTTCTTAAGACTATTTTTTAAAGACAATTCCAATTCCATATATATATATATATAGGGGGTGAGAGATGCTATTCCTATTGAAGACATTTTTCCCTCAATAATCAATTCCCAGTTTGCTTGCATATTGTCTAATTCTGTTATTTTTCTTTTGCTATGTTTTAGACCCAAGCATACACCTAACACAATCAGCATTATAACCATGTTTTGTAATCTTAAACTGAATCTACTACTGGTGCTAGGAAAGAAGGGAATGGACATTAGAAAAAAAAATTCAAAGTAACGTGAGTGGACTGCCATTTACAAACAAACTTCAAGCTTGGTATGTGGGTAACAGAAAACTAGACATGAACCTATGGATTTTGAATAGATGTTAAGAACAGTGATTTTCCACTGTAACTGACCAAAGTGAGAATAATTTGTTGCAAGAAGTGGCTGTTATAGTATAGCTAAATACTTAATATTAAACACTGTAGGAAAAGAATGTTAGTCTACAGTATCCAAAAATTAGGAATCTGATGACACCTTTTCAGACCAATAAATTTATTTAAGACAATAAAATTAATTAAGACATTTCAAGACCTGCAGCTTATTTCATCATACTCCTATACATTTGATAGTTGTATCTGAAGATACTAAATTTATTAGGCTAAAAAGGAGTGATCGGACTTCTATAATACAGAACTAATATCAACCCATTGTGGCTTTGTTAAAAAATGGTAGTATCTCAAAAGTTCTGTACCTAAAGTTCTATATTAAAAATCCTCTGTTCCTTCACACAATTATAAATTCTTAAGTTTCTTCAACTAACACATATCCAAGTTAAACATTCTTGGAAACTGATAATTATAATATAAACAATACATGACTTATAGTCAATGGTTCTTGTCTGCTGAGAAAGAAGTTATGGAGTACGGAGATCCAAGTCATGGTTGTCCCAAAGGGGCTTTTTCAAAAGGCAACAGGACTTTTGTTTTTCCTTGAAGATGTTTTGCTTCTCATCCAAGAAGCTTCTTCAGTTCTTACACTAAACTAATGGAGTAGTACTTACTTCATTAGTTTAGTGGAGTAAACTAAGTGGAGTAAAGTTGTATTTTCCAATCTTTGAAATCTGCTCCAGAGGTTTGATGGACCATCCAGAGCAGATGAAAAGTTATAAAAAATACAGAAAGAGCCGATCAAGAAGTACCTTTCACAAAAGCTCCACTCATGTAACAATAGAGGTAGCCTTTCATTCAACAAGTAAATCTTCAGAAACAAAAGGCATTCTATTAGTTCTCTATATGTAACTCTGTATGTACCATAGTTAACACTAAAAGTACATCAGCTAGGAATAATAAATGCAAGATCTCTACCTATAACATTTTGCCACTTAAACCAGTTATTAAAACTAATCATAATTGCAACTATTGAAACGTAATAATAAATATCAGGGCTGGAATGATCAGATTGTTTCAGATTGCAAAAATACAATTGCTTAATTTTTTAACTGCACTGAGTGCATGTGTCACAACTAATGAATCATGTTCCTCATTATAAAGATGAGATTTCTTCCCTAAAATGATGCCTTTCAGATTTGTTGGATTTCCGGCTCTCAAGATAGCTAGACATGAGGGGTGATCACCCTTTCCTGCTTCTGGGTTTTGCAAAAGGCTGATATCTTAGGTTTAAAAAGGGCACATTCATTAGGTTTGAAAGCAAGTTTGCTATATTAATACTTGAAAATTGTTAGGGGAAACACTATAAAGTATATTATCCCAATTTAGAGAAGAAACATTTAAATTCAACTGCAGATGTCACAGTGAATACATTTAGTTTTGTTTTGGGTAATGAAATGTATTTTAATTTCATTGTAAGTAGAACCAGCTTTCTTTCTTAGTAGCTACACAACAGATTTATGCCCCAGTCTCACAAAAATAACCCTGGAAGTTAGAACTGTCTGATAAAATGATCTTAGAACAAGGTTTGTTTCAACTGTTTGCCTTCCCTATTGCTTTTGCCAACTGCATATCTCATTTCCAATGTAGCAATAAAATGATGATGTCTGATAGGATTAGCAAATATAGTGATGCAGGCAAGCAAAAAAGTTTGAACAAATCTGGGAAAACAGACTTGCTTCATCACAGCTATTGCAAAAGTTAACATTGTACTCAAGAAAATATAGATTAAAAAAAAAATACACCCAGACAGTGGAGCTCAGGTACAAACAAACAAGGTAAGAACTTTCCAACCATCCTACATTTAGTTAACAAGCTCTTGAGAATAAAACAAAAGGGAAAAGGATCATCTTGAAGAACTAATTTTGAAATAAATAATAAAATTGTGAAACACAGAAAGATAAAGATTTCTGTCTCTTTTAGAGATCCCACATTCAGTGTTTTATCCATTTCCAGATCATAAGGAAAGAACTGGCACAGCTCCCACTGCAGCTGAAATTCTGAAGGCATTTCTAATGGAGTCAACTGGATAGCAAAGCAGTATGGCTCCAATCAAACGTTTAAGATATTTTCGTGCTTTTAGTGCCATTCTTTACCCTTAATGAAAGGAGGCATACAATACCGGTATGAAGTTGGACAAGAGAGACTTAGGCTACCTTGACTTTTTTAGTTAAAGCAAAGTAATATGACTCCTTTCTACTGCTTTCAAATACAACTAAATTGTGAATGAAAGAATACTTATTATAAAACTGCCTTTCTCAAAGTCTATTTTGAACCTTGTTTTCTCCACTAAACAAAACTGCACTTTGATAAATGTTGCATGAGACAAGATTTTGTTCACATGCACACTTGTGAGAGAAGAAAATGAAACAAGTACAGTATATGAAAGTACTACAAGTACTGCAGTACGATGCTAATCAGCCTAGTTTATAGTCCTAGCTTGTTTTTTTAAAAAAACATAGCACAGGATGATATTTCTGACTCTATGGTGATTTTAAGTGGACCCCAAAGAAAGGGTATTGAATTACAATACATGAGATGGGGGTGGATGTGGGGTGTGGGGTGTGGAGAAGGAAAACAATGGTGAGGTTAGAGAAAGGAAAGCATACAGCTAGTTACACTCTAGAATTGTTTGGTCAGACTAGGGACAGATAACCCAAAATTGGATTCAATATGTATGCTGGGCTTCAATTATCAAAATCTTTTACCATGATTCATGCTAATTGGGACAGATGGGAGCTGAAATCTGGTCACATCAAATTCTGAATCACTGCTGTAAATTTTATTCAAATGTATTAAGTAAGAAGATAGAAGAACACATCTTGCCATATTAAAAGTACAGAATGTATCTGGGACAGAGGGATACCCAAAGATGAGAAAAGAAAAGTATGTATCTAGAAGAGATGTAAGGAACATGACAAGGATCATAGCTGTATTTACAGTATATCTCATGGTACAGAATCTGAAACTGGGATCCAGTAAGCTACTTTACATATAATTAGGTGGGTAGTACTATCCTTTTCCCTTTTTGTTTTTACTTAAACAGACATCATGTGGAATATTGCTCTAGAAGGACAGAATCCAAGTTCTCTTGGACAGGTAGGTATACTCCATTCCAATTTAATTTAATTCCATTTTAAACAGCTTTATTTAATCCATTTTAAATATATAGCTATAATCTACAGTATATGGATTTAGAAATTCTACCATGTACCTACATAATTTGCTTTAGAAATTTATAAGAAATTATGACTGGATTATGTATTGCTGAAAGATGTTCACTATTATTTCTGTGCAGCACAACCTCTTCAATTCTGCCACTTTCCTGTTAATAATAGAAATACACGGACTATAGACTTTCAGACCCACTACCTAAATATTTAAACATCAACCCTGTGCAAATGCATTCATCTGGGGAAAAATCCAGCATATGTACTGGCTTTAAGTATTTTAGATTTATCTTTTTATTCAGTGTATATAAACAAATAAAATTATTTCACATAGACAACACTTTTTAGTTTTAACCTAATTAGAGTGGCCTAGATCTGCTAAATGATAATGTGATTTTCTGGCAAAGCTTATCTTTGATGTGAAAAGCTTAGCAAAAGGATAGAAAGCTGTAGTGTGCTAAATCCCTTTCCCAATTCATCCTAAAATTGTATGCCAAAATTTGGGGAGGGGGGGCGCAAAAGAAAAGCACCATTTTATTTCGCAGTAACAAAATGAAAAAAAGCATGTAAGATATTGCATACATTTAAATGCATTAAAAAGAAAAATAAGATCTACTGACCTTCCATTAAAAATGCTAGATAGTACAGAAAAGTGCTTTGTTACATTCTGGCCATGAAAGTTTAATCTTATATTAGCAATTACTAATACTTAATCTCTGTTTACAACAACATAATCTATGAATGTAGGAGATACATAAAAATAGCATCTACAACCAAGACTATCTTTTAAGTGAGGAATGTTGTATTATAAAACAGCCACATTTAGAAAACATAATGAAATCCATTTTTATACAAAATGGCCTCCTCCAGTATTGGACTTAAAAAATAGCAACACCAAATGTTAAAATAACATTTATTGGTGGGGGTTGTTTTTGTTTTGTTGTGTAGAGTTCATCGGATCACTTTCAAGGAGTCTATTTTAAGAGTCAGTCATGTCAGTAGTGCTCAGCTTTTTGCTCAGTCGTTACAAAGATTATTCTGTATCTATAATCCACCAGGTATATTCACACTCTACTGGCATAGATAGTAGTACTCAGAAATGAACTGCTACCTGATTTTCTATGTATTGCCTATTTGAAATAATCTACACACTTTCCTAATACTGAAGGCTTCATATATTCAGTTTGTGGCATAAAACAGAGATGAGATTATTTCCGTGAAACAAGCACACTATTCAATTATTTCCTTGTCACAGCAATGCATCAGTCATCAAGCTAAAATGTTTGCTTGTGGGCAATTTCACAATACAGGGTTTTCAAACCACGTATACAGACATGCACGGCCATAAAATACCTAAGAGAAATGAAGCTTTAATAACCACTTATGTCACCAGTATGTTAGTGGAAGGCCAGCTGATAAACTATTCAGTACAGACTGTTCTTTAACTTACCAGACTGAGGACAAGCAGCTCCAACTGCCTCAGTCTAGTTTTAGTCTCTTTTTTTTAACATTTGGAGAAAGAAAAGGAATCCTACTCACATATTCCCCTTCCCACACATATATACACACACACACTCTCTCTCTCACACACACACACACAAACATACAAAATGGTAGAGACTGGCAATGCTTTGCTATCACCTAAGCAACCCTCAAAAAAAGAATTGCTGACTTAATCCAACTGATACCCCTTTTAAACAGCGTCTGATCATTACCATCCTACCTCAAGTAGCTGCCTGTGAACCACAGCACAGCTCTTTAAAACACACACACAGCCACAAACATCATGCAGCTCCTGGCACTACAGAACTTAACATGCTTACACTTACCTTTTGCAAATGATGACATTTTGTATCTTTATGAAAATAAATACTCTTCTTGTATAAATATAGAAAAATTAAGACACTACCTCCTTCAGAATATGCCAGAAAAGCTCAGAAAAATAAGAGCTTTCTTTTAAGTGACTTCTCTCCCAGTGTAGCAGATACTTCCCTCACTGTTATTCAAAATTTACATACCGTCAACAGAATACTCATTTAGAAAAAAATAAGTCCTAATCATAATCGTCTTAGCCACCCACCCCGTAAAAAAATGATTTTCATCAGGATTTTATCCCCGATTGTTCCCTGCTCTCTTCCTATACCTATCTTCAGAAATAAATGACTGAGAGAAACTGTCTTCAAGGTAAAAACCTAAGGATTTAAATTTCATCAATGGAAGAGGAGGGTCAAAAACTGTGCCTCGCCACCACCCTTTTCTCCTCCCCCTTCACCACCACGGAAACGCCTGGCTGCTGCAGAGATGAGAGTGGCTCACACCATTTCCCCCCCTCCACACGGCTCCTCCTTTCCTGGGAATTGACTGGTTTCCTTTAAAAGGCAGGCTTCCTTAGGACCACCTACAATAAATACTGGTCCTGCTTTCTCTCTCTCCCAGAGCTGCTGGCTGCTTTCCTCTTTCTAAATGAGAAGAGGCTCTTTTGATTTTACAACTTTAGTTCTCATCCCCAACTGGGAGAGAGTAGGAGGGAGGGTCAGACTTGAACCCTTTTTCTTCTTTCTTGCTCTTAGCTTTAAAGAAATGTTGGAATTTGCTCTATGAGCTATACCGGCAATTTCTACATTTGAAATATAAATCAGTGAGAAACTGGCTCATTTTTGTTTTGTTCTTCTCTTTTCTGCCATGCTTCAGCTGCTTTTGCATGTTAGGGCTGCAATGCTATTCCTCATCATTGCCTCCTTGGATTTAGTGGGTGTAATTTCTGATAGATAAGATTAACAATGTGCTATGCAAACCCAGGTAAGATCATCTGAATTTGTAAAAACATTTAAGTGTTTATTTTGTTGCAGTACTTAAGGATTTCTTTCAAAGTTTTCAAAGAAATGGTCACTGTTGGAAGACAGATCTGGGGTACTCTCCAGTATACCTATTTTTATTATAAGCTTTTATGGTTCAAATGTATTTTCATTTGATTGATCCACAAATGCACAGTATTGTATATTAGTCTAAAAAACTATCAATCCTTAATTTTATTTCAAGAAGTAACATCAGAAAACTTTAAATGTTTTCAATCTGATGGCCAATAACTGGAACTGTGGTAACATGTTTATAGATGATCTTGCAAAATGACAGAGTATTATAAAATAGCCGTTGTAGAGAACATAAGCATTTACTGGATGGTTTTCTTCTATCCCCACTCAGCTCTGGGCTTCTGGGGGGGGGGGGGGCAGATAACATACTTATAAACAATGAACTGTAGCCCCAATCAAATTCATGGGTTTTGTCTGTGCTGATAATTAGTGCTTTGCAGCATAAGTTTTCTTTTTTGGACTTTTTAAAAAATTCAAAAAAAAAATTTCAAGGGCTCTGGAAAAATAAGTAAATAGGTAAAAATTAGAGGAACAGAAGAAAAGATGCATTTTGAAAGATAATTCTACAGGAATGGAATGAGAGCAAATCATAAGGGATCACTTGGGAAAATCTATGGAGCTGCATATTGATTTTCTCCATGGCCTACAGTTCCTGTGGGATCTATAAAACAGACTCGTAAAATCAACACACAAGTGGATTACTGGGATAAAAGTAAATGTATTCGCTTCCACGATATAAAAGTATAATTTTATTTTTTCAATGTAGGCACCACCAGACTCCAGACAGACTTGTGTGTGATTCACCTCACAGAAATAACAGTCTAATGTTCCCGCAATTATTTTTTCACAATTTTTATGAATGCATAATAAACACTTCATTTTCTGTTATAACAGAAGGAGATATCCATTTAACACTAAGTTTGCAGGATTTACTTACCCCTGCAAACTCAACCTTGTTCTCAGGATTTGTGAGATATATAGAACCATGACCTTGGCTCCATTTCCACATCATGCTAGGCTAAAATGCATTTGGCAACTTTATAGATCAATCTACCTTGCAAGCACACTATTATGCATTCTTCAGCTCCCAGAACAAAAGGGGCCTTCCTAAAGCAATGGCAGTGAGCAGAAGGGGCCTTCAAGTGAAATTCCACTTCCAATGTCTTCAAAAACAGTAGTTTTCCAATGCATCTTCTAAGATGTAACCTCAACTCAGTTTAGTCTAAAACTAATCCTAATTTCCTGAAGGTCTCCAGTTCAAGTACCAATTAGAACTGGCCTGCTTATTTCTTTGGCTCAGAGTCCCTTTGGAATTGCAATGCTTTCAGAATAAGAGAAATAAGACAAGTCCTGTAAAGCCTTTGGTAGGTAGGGTTTTAGGTACTCCTTTCCATGAGCTGGAAGGAATGGGGGGGGGGGGGTGTATGCTTTCTCTTTTTCTTTTTTAGCACTTTTCCATACTCGATGCCTCTATCAGCAGAATTTCCGATTTTCTATTTTCCTCTCACCAGAAAGCACTAGCAAGGCCCGGATGAGGAAAGAAACGGGAGGGAAGTTGGGTGCGGCGCCGGGGAAAGTTGAAAAAGCAACAAGAGGCCTTCATTAAAGCAAAAGCAGTAAATGAAAAACACGAAGTATGGGAGAAAGCAGAACTGCAGCGTTTAAGAGAAGAACGTGACTAACATCGTGACACCGCAGCATATTTTTCCCCTCCGGCCGCTTTCCACTTTCATCACCATCACTGCCCCGCACCAGCTGCTTTCAAAACACTGGCGCGCGCCCGCGAGCGCGTCTTCGCGCGCCCCATTCCCAGTTCCCGGCAAAAAAAGCAAGCAGAGGCCTCCTCGAGGCAATCCCTATTTTAGGAGACAAAGCCAGGCAAGAGGGCGGTGGTAGAGCAGGAGCAGCTACTCTCCCACCCGCTTCCTTTTCCAAGCCAGCAGAGATTACCCACCTATTTCCTCGGGCGGTGGGGTTGGGCCGGGGAGTGGGGAAGGGTTTGGGAGCTCAATTCTGGCAGTAAGTGGTGGGATATTTTTTTAAAAAAGAAAAAAAATGGTGTATTTTACAAGAGCCCTGCTCTGGTCTCTCCTCCCACTCACGTCAGGGCTCCAGCAGTGGGCCTCGAGGAGGGAGGAGGATGAGGAGGAAGATCGGCGGCGGCTGCAGCAAGTTAAACGACTCCCTTTTAACCAGCCAACGTCAAGGCGGAGGGAACTAACACGGAAGTGCCGCATGAAACACAGGCGTCGTTGTTTGCCCTTAAAAGCGCAGCCGCAAAGCGCACGGCGAGGAAGATGCCAGAGGAGGGCTGCTTGGTAATTGGTTGCTTTTGGCCCAGGCTTTTGGTTTACCAAAAACGGCGATCTTTTCGCTGCAACCGCGCGCTTGCAAAATAATGGGGACACGGTTGTCTTCCAAGCTACGAACTGTGCGCTGCGTATTTATTTCCGAGAGCAGCGGCGATCACCCGTGGAAGTGACTAGAGGACGAGAATTTGTGGGAAACACCCGAAAAGCCACACTCTTACGAATGTGGGCGTCTCGTTGTTTTGGATTGCTTTGGTCTTGATTCTGACCCGGAGACACTGATACGTGCACAATGAATGCAATAAGGGTTCGCGTGTCCCCTTGTGAACATTTATTTTTATTTATCGTTGTTACATTGGCCGTTTTTCACCCAATATGCTAAACTGTAACATAATCGTGGATTAGGACTAAGCCCTGTCTTAAACTATGATTTCTTGATTGAGACAGATACTAAATTATAGTGCGGTTTGGCAAGCTTTGATATAGTTTATTATGGTTGTAAACTAATGAGTAAAATACAAAATATGTGATCGATTTACATTCGATCTCTTTGTTCAGGAATTCATGGCACTCACCGTTTTTCCCCATGAAATAAGGTGGCAGAGAGAGTGGCTGGCCCAAACTCATTATATTTGTGTGGTTGAAAGTAGACTAAATCTTGGATGTTCCTGGGGCTTGTCCAATATTACTACATCACAGTAGTGGAATGCAGCCATGAGATCATTTACAATAAAATATTGAAAATTACTTTCAGATGTGAGCTAAATAACTTTCTGCAGTTCTGTCTGAGGACAGTGGTTCACCGCTACCTCAGGTAGGAGAAGACTGAGTTAAAACTTGAAAAGTTTGGGATTTTTTTTAACAAAAAGCCTTCTCCCTTACATGAAAAAAACATGTGAATACAGCATAGAACATGTGGAACTCAAGAGTTCCTTACTTTAAAAAGAACAACACCCTTGCCTGATAATTAACCATCATATCTCAGGTGCCAACAGAGATATGAAGGCTCTCAGTTGAGGATCTATGTGTCAAGGTTTGCAGTCATTTAGACATTTTATTTGTTTATTAAATTTCTATGCCACCCATCTCCCCTACAAGGTAACTGTGGTTGGCTTTGCGCCAAATTGACAAAGGACTTTGAAAGTCAAGAGTCGCTACAAATCATGACTGTTTAAAAGTCAAGATTTTGAACAGGATCCAAGAGTTACCAGTACAGCAATCTTTTCTGATGTAGAAAGTTGACCTTCTCTTTTAAAGGTCAGTAAGTATTTCCCCCCCAGCGGTATTTTGAGAATGTAATGCCTAATATTCACCTGTGCCATCAAAGAAATTAGGTACTGATTTCAAATGTAATACCCAAAACAATACAAAGCACCTAGCAATAATTTTATCTGTATGTCTTACAGAATCAACAGAAATTTGAAATGTCTATACATCAAATATTCAAAGTATACAAGAAATATTTAAGGTATCAAACAGAATTTGAAAAGTATGAATTGTGGATCTGAAAAGGAAATAGTTAATATGAAAAAACCAGCTTTTCCAGAATGTCTAATGAAACAGATATGAAAGTTTAAAAGCAAAATATTTTGGCTTCTGCCTTCCTTTGTTGGACTAATGTGAATCAAAAAGAATCTGGGGTCAATGTGGGAATTACAAAACAGCAGAGATGGAATATTTCTAGAGGGGCATTTGTTGGTAGAGGAAAGCTGTCGGATATGATCATCCAGGTTGAGGCCTATTGAAATAGTAGTAGCAATAGTAGTTTATTGATTAATCTTACAACCATATCAAAAAAAAATAAACATAAAATACAGGATCTAATTCCAGAGTAAAATAGATAAAATAAATTGAAGAAGATGGAAATCAAATAAAGCAAATCAAAAATAAAAATCAAATTTTTAAAGCAAGTATTTTGCTTTAAATTTTTTATGCTTCTCTTTGTTATTTCCTATAAACAAACACATTCAGAGACATGTAAATGGATAGGTAATGGGTGGAAAGCCAAAAAGAAGTGTATAAAAACACCTTCATAAAGCACCTGAATTTTATAACTTATTCCATGACTTATTTGGTAAAAGTGGCCCTCCAGCTACAATATGAAAAAGGAAGGGAGAATTTGAAGGCTAGATTCTGCCTATTTATGCATCAATAATTATTTCCCTGCACTTTGGCAGTATATCCTACATTGCTCTCCACAATATTTTAATGCAATTATAAATAAATAATGAAGTCTAAAAACCATAAATACTCTCAAACAACATTTCTATAACTGCAGTAGTCTTTTTATGGAACAGCAACAGCCACTTTTATTATAGACAGTAAGAAATACAGTATTTTGAGATTAGCAATGGCAATATCAAGATTCTAAATCTTTTCTGATACTGCTTCTTAAAAGAGGTCTTTATTTCTGGTGCTGTCTGAGACAGGCCACGGACTATCACCAGTCTGGAAACCTCTGAATTAAGCACTAGAAGAGCGGAGCTCTATAGGGCCTTAATCTGGCACAGCCGGCACTCTTGAGGTCTTCTGAGTATTTTCCTTTTCCCCCTTTTTTCAGTGAAGTCTTTTCCTATTATTGAAAACATTTTTTTAGCAAAGGCATTGGACTCACAACAGTAGCATCAATAAAATTACCAAAGAAAAAAATTAGCATAAATTATAGGCCTACATAGTCACCTCCAAAGACTCAGGGAAATGTAATCAATAATGGTAAATTAGCAATTAGGTCACCTGCATTTAAGCTTAGCAATTCCTTAACTTTCTCATGGAATTCATTATTCATTTCAGTAAAACAGATGCATCAGTGTCTTTAGCTATCTTTGATAAAGGTACAATAATTTTCCTGATCATATTTTATTTATAGATTAAAAATCAGTAGGGAATGGCAGAAGAGAATGATAGATGTTTAATCCAAATGTTTTACCTATTCTTAAAGCTGCTATTCCTAAAGTTGCGCTACTTTAAAATGTATGGTGTCCATTTCACTTATGGTAACACTATTATCATTAGTCCATTAGTCCATTTATTTAAGCTTTAAGCTGTGCTTTATTTGGAAACCCATATTGTCCACATAGGCATGTGGATCAGTGCCAACATGCACAGTTCTACTGATACTCTAAATTAGAGTTGTGAAAGTAGGTTCTTATTCTGTCTGAGAAAACATTGCAGCTGCACAGAGGATAGATGGATGAGAAAAAAATTTAAATTCTTTTGTCCACCTGATTCAGTAATAAGAATGGGGTATCTGGTCTGATGGGGGGAGGAAGTTCCATTTAGAGAAGAGTAGAATATTATAATGTTTACTTAGCAATTTATGCTGTATGTCTAATGCCTCCCAAAGACCTGCCCTCTGTGTATACACTGCTTTTACTTTTTGCTGTAATCTCACATGTTTTATTTCTATTACTGAAGAGAAATAAATTACGTTTATGACAAATGTCTGTTAAAATGTAGCCAAGAGTATTCATTATCAGGAAAAGTACGACTTAATTTTAATTGCTTTTCTCTTTGTTCAGATCAAAGAACAAAATAAAGCAATATTCCTATCAATAGCCATCAATAAAAATAAAAAATAGAACTTGTGACTGATACATCTATATTGTCTGCCTCATAATTAGATTCAAAAAGTATATGGGTAAAAGTTTTTCTGCCTTCACTAATGTAGGTAGGTCTTTCATTTCCAACCTGTTACATATTATTACAATGGATTTCTACCTATTAAAGGAATATAGAGGAACTATGTAGTAGTTCATCTTTACAAACCAAAGCACCCATCCTTAAACCATGCTGACTGAGAAGTCTAAGATCTGGAGAACCCCCGGTTTAGGAAGGCTAACTTATGTAATGTAATGTTTTGAGGATGAATCCTTAGAAGGATATGTTTCAAAATTGGTAATGCATGTAGCTGTTTTTTATTATAATTACTGTTAATGTAGCCACGTCTTTTCTAATTCAAAGCAAATTGATTAGAAAAAAAAGGTGAGAAAAATGGCTGATTTTAGAACTGTGTCTATACAATTAAATTGATTGGTAGAGAAAAAGCTTTCATGCACACAAATTGGGTGTTAACAAATACAAAGTACTATTAGTTACAATATAAGTTCTTGCCTAAAACTTGCTGGGAATGAGAAAATGCTTTGTTTTTAAAAATATAACTTCCACCCATTTCAGTGGTTTTCATACTGTCCCTCAGGTTAAGCTGCTATGATTGGTGAGAAATAGAAATTAACTAGACAGTTGTGTTAAAAATAAGAAAAACAGGTGGCTCTTCTTTCCAGTTCACTGAGTACTGCATGAGACTGCAGTGCTACATACAAAGCTACAGAAAAACTTTGTAGCTATTTATATTTTAAAGTGTATGTGAAACAGTTTTTAAAAAATAAATACATTTGATGCATCATTATTACTCACAGTCATAGTGTATTAGGTTCTGACATATTTAAAAGCTTCAAAGAAATAATGCCAGAACTGTAATTTATTATTTTTTTAAAAAACATTCCATTGGCCCCAGAAATCATTTATCAAGAAGAGCTATATTATTTAGACCATGCTACGTGGCACTTCTGCTAATTAAGTCAATATGCACACAGAGAGAGAGAGATATTGGGTAAGCATACCATGCTTAGACATGCTTCACTTAACTCTGATTTATTAAATAAATGACTAGATTTGCCCAACATACAAAGCTAAAACCATCAAACCAGCCTATGATTCAGTGTAATATATGAATGTAGTGTAACATTTAAGTGGAAATCTCAAAAGGGAAGAAAGAAATTTGAGAACTGTCTTCCTTAATCTAATGTACTGAAGTTGCCAGGGACATGGTGCTACTTGCATTAAGAAATTGTCTTAATCCTGTGACATTTAGCGTCCCTGAAACCCACTCAGTATGTGAACTATATTTTATATTCCTTAAGACATTTCTCAGATGTTCTTCTTGGAAACCAAAAATAGCAGGATCTTTCAGGAGCAAAGGAGCATATACTTATATACAGATTATCTGAGTGATTCAGGGTCTATTACCATTAATATAAAGTACAATAATGAATAATTGAATGTAGGTCTAAGATATTGAGGATTGCATATTTAAATATGTAAGATGGAAAAGGTATACCTTTTTAAAAGAAGTTATCTAATGTTCCCAGTGTGGAATATGATCCAACTTCCTCGAAGTCAGTTGAATGGAAGTAGGAACAGTTTTTGTGTTTAGATATAAAAGATGTAACCTGGAAGATGGTATAACATCTGCAAAAGATTTTTTTTATGTTTGCATTTCCAGCTAAAATTTTACTAGCATTTTCATAATATGGCTACAAACGAAATTTTCAAGAAGACATTGTTACTGTGTTGCTGGATTCATGCATTATAGTAAATCACAATGTGATTTGGTTGGACTGGATTGGATTGGATTAGACTGGGTTAGATCTAGTCTAATGTTGTGGGTGCTACGTATTTTAATCTGAGCTACATGATAAGATCTATTTTGGGAGAAATAGGCATACAAGTCTGCTAGATAGTATGGAAATCCAGTAGATTTGCAACAGTTTGAATACGTACAATCAAACAATGCTGATAACTAGTTTAGCATTATTCTTGAGTAAAATATTGGGTAGAATTTTTCAGGGCTCCATCCTTGTCTAGTACTATTCAACATCTTTGTAAATGACACAAATGTTGGAGTGAGAAGGATACTTATTTACAAATAACCTCAAGGTTGGAGGATTAGCTAATGTCTCAGAGAACAAAACAAAATCACGATTCAAAATAGCCTCAACAAGTGTCAACACTGAGCCAAATCCATGAAAATGATGTCTGAATGTGAAAAATATAAGTTCCTGCATACATATAGGAAAAATAATAGTATTACCCATTATTCTTGGCTTGGCAGAAGTACCTGTAAAAAGAATTTAGGAATACTAACTGACCATCAACACAATTTGAGCAAGCAACAAGATTGGAGTTAAAAGCACCAATCTAGTTTTATTGTGCCTTGCTGTAATAAAAGCAATGTGTTCAACTCCCAGGAGATAGTAATTGTACTTCGTGCTGCTTCAAAGTGTGTTCAATTCTGCTTGTAAAGCAGATATGAAGAAGTTGGAGCAGGTGAGCCACTAGAATGATAAGTGACCTGGGAAACCAAGCCCTTTGAACTTTGTACAGTATTGGTCTTTGTTAGTTTTTAATCTTCTTTTTAAAACTTTTAATAAAATATATTTTTAAAAAGGCAACTAAGCTCTTTGAGAAATGGTTTACAAAGATAGAAACTACTAATATCCGAAAAGTTGTCAGATGCAAGAGGGATATGATCTGTTCTCTGTTGAAACCAAGAGCAGGACAAGGTTCAATAGGGTGAAACTAAAATAAGGAAATTCAGGCTGATTAATAGGAAGAATTTGCTTGATAGTAAGAGTTGTTAATATGCAGAACCGTCTGCTTAGAATGACGGTAGACTCACTCTCATGACTAAGATTTCCAGCATGGAACTGGCTATTCCATGCTTTATTCCTGGTTTCATCCTGGTCGAAGATGAATGAATTTAATGATAGGTTGTCAACAGTCTATGTTTCAGAGCAGTATAATGTCATGATGAGAGAGGAAATCAGTAAAGCAGGGATTTAAACCATCTGCACTGCACACCTGGGATTGGGTGGGTAATTTTTGCAAGGGTGGTAGGTTCATATTCACTGATGGTTGGGGCAGTTGGAGTTGTGTCTCCTGGGGGAGGGGAAATGTGGTACCTGCTCATCCTTTTCTTCCGTCTTCATCCAAAGAATCAGGGTAGCATAGGTGGCAAAATGTGGATCATTGGTGAGCTGAGATTCCAACTCTTAACAGGGGGAAGCATCCTTTAGCTTGTCCAGTGTAAATGGTGGTAAGGAAAGCTGTTTCTGCTGGTAGTTAGATTCCCATGCGACCAGAGGAAAAGTTTTTTTAATTTCTGTATTCTATATTTTTTAGCTTTTAAAATTGTTTGTATTCTATCCTTCCTATGCTGGTCTATGACCATAATAAAAAAAATGATTAATAAAAATTATCCGGGAGCTGGGTAATTGTTTGGGGCTATACTGTAGTGGAAGTTGAAATAGGTATTTTACTTTCTATGATTATACCATTTGTTTGCCAATATGTTCTATGAGTTAGTATAATGTATGATGCCAGCTAATTGTGGCTTGTTTAATATATACCATATTTTTCGCTCCATAAGACACACCTTTTCTCCCCCAAAAGTGGGTGGAAATGGTGTCGGTCCTTTGGTGAATAGCAGTGGGGTCGCAGCCACTGGGTCCTTTTACAGTGCTGAACCCTGCCTCTTCTGTCTTTGTCATTTCCTGCTTCTTCTGTCTCTTTTCCGCAATGCAGGAGTCAATAGGCAGAGCTGGCACATGAGAGGACACCTATCTGTGGTCCTCTCAGGCTCCGCCTGATATTTTTTTTCTTGTTTTCCTCCTATAAACTTAAGTGCGTCTTATGGTCAGGTGTGTCTTATAGTGCAGAAAACACAGTATTTATGTAAAACAAATAGGCACTAAAGATGGTAGATCCTTTACCACCTTTAATGTCTATTTGTTTTACTGCAGCTTTCACGACTATGTGCTATATAATAATAATTGCATACATTTCAATATAGTTACTAGCTTTGTACCCATTTAGCTGCAGGTACTTCTTGACTTGCAACCATCATAGAGTCTAGAATTTCCATCATAAGTCATGATGATGGTAAGTCAAGGCACACACATGACCAGGCCTGATTTTACAGTTTTTTGCAGCAGTCCTTATGCAAACATCACAATCATTAAATGAATCAGTATATTTCTATGAGTGGTTTTTTTTTTTGTGGGAAACCACCTGAAAAGGCTGGAGACTGGCAGAAACTCTTCTAAATTGTGGTCACATGACTGTGGAATACTGCAACTGGCCATAAAGGTGAACTGGTTGCCAGGCACCCAAGATGTGATCATGGAATTTGCAGGGGGGGTGGCAGGGGTGGGTTCTACTTACCTTTACTACTGGTTCGCATCATGCCCCGCGTGCATGCACAGATCACTTCTGATTACATCCAGATCAGTGGGCGGAGCCTCCCGCCAGTTTTACTACTGGTTCTATAGAACTGATCCGAATCGTGGGCAACCCACCACTGGAGGGTGGTGATATAATTGTCAGAACTCCAGAACTGAGTTATAAGTAGCTTTGAGTGATCCATTGTAACTGTGAACTGTTGCTAAGTGAACAGTTGTTAAGCGTGAACTACTTGTACTAATTTAATTATCAGGGAATTGCTGAGAAGAGTGGAGAGACTTGTGAACTGGCTAAGACTTAATGGAATTTGAGCTCTGGTATATATGCTCCTAAATGAATGATTTGTATAAAACGTATCAACAAAGCAGCCTTTTCAGCTGGTGTTTTTATCTTGCTTTTAAGTGAACTAAACACAGTTCCCAAAATACTACAATGGTCATAAGTGCTATTAATCTCTGTTTGTTTGGAGTGAGGATATTATTACAGTGACCTTTGGATATAGCTTCATAAACCATGGTGTGAAGGGCAGTAAATTTCACAGTATATTTTTAATAATCACTATGTGGATTGGGTGGCTTATTTTGTGGTTGTGGTTTGATGGTCATGTGACAAACAATTCTTTAGGATTTAGCAGAGGTACTGGTCTACCAGGCTTTTAACTGCTTGCAGAACCGTACCGGTCTACCCATTTGTTTTTGGAGCACACTGGTCTACCACCACACTGCCTTTTACTGTTGATCAGCTGTAGGGCGGCCCTTTGAAGTGCCACAGCAAGAGTTTAAACAGTTTTTTGCCGCTCTGCCACCACTGAGAGCATCAGAAACCGCTTTCAGGCAGCTTGGCCTCAATTGCCAATCTACCACCACCGAGCGGTTTACAAGGAGTGGATTGGTTCTAACCGATCAGTTGGGAGGCTTCTTGGCTTCTCAGTTTAAAGCTAAGGTGTCTTGGTTTTTTTTTTTCCCTCTTCTTTGTCAAGTGAGCTCTGATTTTTTTCCTTCTAGCCGATCAGCTGGGACTTGGGAGTCAGCGAATAGATTGGGGGCAGGGCCAGGCAGAGGTGTTATTTACCGGTTCTCTAAACTACTCAAAATTTCCCCTACCGGTTCGCAAGAACCGGGGAGAATTGGTAGCAACCCACCACTGATGTGGATCTATGTTACTCTTCAGAGAACCATATTGCCCTAGGAGAAATCAGTTCATGAAAGTTTATTGGGGGAAGGGAACAAGAATCTGGGGGGAAAAAATCAGATTTAACAGTTGGTTATTGCCAAATGCATATTTTTGTAACTTGAATCTTGCATTAGGTTTCTTCAGCAAAATTTTTATATAAATCTAGGGATCACAGTTTTAATAGTCAAATTTGGACCGAATGTTCAGGAAAGTGTTTTTAAGAAATAGTAATAAATTTTGACTTGGCTGGCAAATTTTTGTGTGCCATGTAGACAGGAGGAATTGCTGTCTTTTGCTTGTTTACCTTGGAAACATGGCCAATATTCCATGAAAAGTCCTCTGTTGTCCTGCAAGTCTGTAGTCAGTTTCATTTGCAGATTTTATTTATATGTTTGCAATTTTTGAGAAGAGTCAATATGAGCAAAAATGTGAATAGAAACTTCATTGATGCTTCAGGTTTGCCTCCAAACTGAGATGAATATTACACCTCGTAATTTTTCTTGGCTGAGTTTGTAATCTGTTCTCTCCCCCCGTACCCTTTCTTGCAGAAATGTACAGCTATACTGTGTCACAATGGTTGTATAGAAATTGTCCATGTAGCTGCAACTCTCCTCCTACTGTCAGTCTTGAAAGTTAATCCAGACAAGAAGTACACACCCCAGAAATATTAGTTCTAGATGTACTCTTGGGTTACATTATATTTGTCTTGCAGTATGAAAGTACTTCTTTCCCTCCATCCCTGATCACCTATACAGTTCAAGAAATTAGGGAGGGCCTCTTCTGAAACATTTGACATATCTCTGTTGCTAATGTTTTATAGGTAGTCCTCGAGTTACAGCCGTAATGGAGCCTGCTCGTCAGGGTCGTAAATTAGGTTTGATCCAATGTTAGGACTTTTTTTGTGTGGTGGTCACTAAGCAAACATGGCAATTGTTAAGTGATCATTAAGCGAATGCCACAGTTGTTAACCAAACCAGTGGTTTGGTATTGGCCGAAATAAATGCTTTCAGCAAAAATTTTGTAAAACACATTGTTGCAAACGGTGATAAATGTGGCCCAGATGCCGAGCCCTCAGAATGCAGTCACACCACCTCTGGGAAGGGAAGGCTGACCATTGTAAGTTTGAATTCTGGTTGTAAGAACTCTCATGTAGGTCCAGTGTAACTTTGGTCATAAATTGAGGACTACCTGTAATCTTTGATTTACAAACTGCAATAGGTTAGGATCACAATTTGCAAAACAGAACAAAAACTGCACTCATCATTTAGGACTTAGCACTGTTGAGGGAACTCACCACTACATAGATATTTAAAATTCCATCTAGCTAAAATGGCTGCAGGCACATCAAAAGCCAATCTGAAAGGATTTTGTTCATCAGCTTTCTGCAACTTGATATTTTCCAGATGTGTCATGATTGGATTTCTCAAAATGAGAATGCCAGAGACCCACAATGGAATGCTTATTATCAACATGATAATCACTGGCCCCTTTATAAATGCAGGAGAGTAAATAAATCTGATGTCAAGGCTACCTGTGTCTGGTAAATGCTCCTTTTTTCTTTTTCTTTTTCTTTTTGTAATGCAAACAAAATGAGGTAGAAACTTCACCATGAAGGTGATGTTTTTCTTTGGAAGCCAGCATAGCAGAGATTACAGGAGGAAGTCCTCTTAATGAAACCACAGTGTATATGAAATTTAATACACATATCAGGGAAATGTTTTTTACTAGCTTGTAATTCCTGCTTGCACTTAAACTATACTGAAGGGCAGTGTATCTCATGAATCTGAAAAATCTTGAGAATAAATTACAGTCAACAGCAGAAATGGTAATATAATATGTATAAATACAATTCTTTTCCTTGTTAGATATAAGCCATGAAGGAAAAACAGACGTGGGAAAGGTTAGTACATAATTATTCTCCTAAACAGATTTAAAAATATATGCCTCTTACTATTAAAATATAAATATTGCTAATATAAATTTCTATACTTTAATAAAATTCACGTTAGAACTTAGGCACAAGTAATGTAAAAGGTAGCTCTTCTGCCACAATTGTGCAATGCTTAGCCTAGTTTGTGCATTATTAATTATCTGGGACATCGTTGGCAAATAATATGTTAATTAGTAACTAGTAGTGAATTTATATTGGATATCGTATAATGTCCCTTTGTATTTTTATATTGCTGTAATTCTACCTGTTTTTTTTTCTTTTGTGATAGTTTTCAGAGTGTATAAAACACCATTGGAGTTGAGTTATCATAAATTTAAATAGATAAACAAATAACAACGTTCCTCCTTGTCACTGCTTCACATACCTATTGAAATTCTATTGTGTATGAGAGAGATGGATTTGATTTATTCTCCATAATAGAACATGGAGACATATTATTTATTTATGGAAATAATTAATGCATATGAAACACTGTGTTGACCTTTTATAACAGAAAAACCTTTCAGAGCATGTGATAAAGTTGTTCCTTTTTATTTATATCTATCAAGCTTCTAAACTACAAAGAGTTAAATTTGACTACTTTATCAGACTACTCATTCATGGCTTGAAGGAAAAGGTTTTTTTTTAAAACCCTAGTGCCTCCTTACTCTGTTTTTAGTTTGCTAATGCCTCAAATAACCTTTGAATGGTTTCTTTAAAATACAAAAAATTAAATATTTGGTTAAGATTTTTCTTCATTGTGATGTTTAAGCACTTTGAAAACAAAATGAAGCTTTAAGGAACAACAAGAAATTAAAGAAGGCGAGCAACAAAATTCACAATCACTGTTTCAGTCTTATTGCAGTTAGTAACAATTCTGTTACTAATTATCTCAGAGTAACAGAGTTGGAAGGGAACTTGTAGGTCATCTATTCTACTCCAACATCCCACACCCCACCCCGCCCAAGCAGATTAGTGTATTCAACCTAGCAAAAGCCATGAGTCCTGGAATCATATTTGTGCAGAATGCATAGTTTAAACTGAAATGGTTTGCTGGTGGATAGCAGAATGGATTGCACCAGAAGGCAGGGCAAGAAACAATGGATGGAAACTAATCAAGGAGAGAAGCAACCTTGAGAACTAAGGAGAAATTTCCTAACAGTGAGAGCAATTAATCAGTGGAAGAGCTTGCTTTCAGAAGTTGTGGATGCTCCATCACTGGAGGCTTTTAAGAAAAGATTGGACAGCCATTTGTCTGAAATGATAACGTCTCCTGCTTGAGCAAATGGATGGACTAAAGATCACCAGGGTCCCTTCTAACTCTGTTATTCTGTTAAATACTTGTGATTTGTCACTTTTTCTAGGACAAGTTAGATTGGTTGGATGTAACACTATCCAACAATATGCACCCATGAGGTTATTATTATTAAGGTTTATGAACATCTCTTTTTTAAAAAAAAAATATCTGGTTTCTCCCAAAATTATCAACAAATTCATCAGGGATTGTTTTTCGGGATCCCTATTCAATTACAGTTTTCAAGTTCATTCAATGACATGTGCATTTACAAGTAAATTAGCATTTATGCTCCTTCACTGCCGTTGTTTTAAATTACTTTGTTCTGTCTGCAGCTGGAGAAATTCATTGTTTTCATGTTGGTATTTTACTGCAAAACAACTTTAGCTCAGCAATTTAATAAATGCTGTTGAAAAGTCAACTCTGCACAGGAAACAAACAGGAGATCTTTTTCAGGAAATAAGGGTAACCTGGTACAATACCTGCATTGATAAAACAAAACATGTTTTTCCTCTGGAAAAGCTAAACAGACTTACTGATTCCATTCTTTTATTCCTGCACTTGAAGTTATATACATGAATGCATTTGCACTTTAAGAGAGAAGAAACATAATCAAATATTAAATAATGACAAAATAAATTTCCAACATGTTATATTATATAGTTAGCATTACAACAGGTACATTTACATACAATAGAAAAACCATTTCAAATAATACATTTTCATATTCATATTGTTTATACAGAGAGTCTGTAAAGTCCTTGTGTAGTTTTATTTTTTTATATCGTAAGTCATTTGTAACTTTCCACAAATTATTTAATTTACAAACCACAAATTCTTTTGAGAATTTTAGTGTGGTTATCTCTTTTTCAGCAGAAGCTTTCTGTTAGTGTTGTTCTCTAATTTTCCAGTTGACTCAATTTCTCTATTCTTTTTGACTTCTCACTTCTGCCCATTTGTCTGCCTCTTCTAAAATTTTCCATTCATCTGTTTATATTTTAAAATCCTTACCTGGCTTTTATGTTGTGCTAGAAATTATTATTGCTTATTCACTGAATTAATTCTGATTGTAGAATAACAATGCTCCATAAATTTTTATGATTACAAGAATTAAAATAAATTGCTTATAGGTACTGAATGTGTGACAGGCAACATTTTAATTTCATGACCTGCTTCCCAAGGGCATTTCATTGGCCATTGTGGGAATTATATGCCACTCCTGAGAGCTCTATTTGACCTAGTCCAACAGGGACTTTTTCTATGAAAGAAATCCAAGACTAATCTTAAAAGCATAAAATCATGTGGAACAATGCAATTTTCCACAATATAATTAATTACACCATTGAAAGTTATTGTTCCCACATTCCATCCACTATGAGAGCTTTTAAATGCTATCCATGCTATTGCATCATAGATAGAATATAGAATATAGAATTCTTTATTGGCCAAGTGTGATTGGACACACAAGGAATTTGTCTTTGGTGCATATACTCTCAGTGTACATAAAAGACACGTTCATCAAGAATCATAAGATACAACACTTAGTGATAGTCTTAGGATACTAAATAAGCAATCAAATCATAATAGGAAACTAAATAAAACAATATAAACCATAAAGATACAAGCAACAAGGTTACTGTCATAAGTGGGAGGAGATAGGTAATAGGAAGGATGAGAAGAATAATAGTAATACAGCCTTGGTAAATAATTTGACAGTGTTGAGGGAATTAGTTGTTTAGCAGAGTGATGGCATTCGAGGAAAAACTGTCCTTGTGTCTAGTTGTTCCGGTGTGCAGTGCCCTTTAACGTTTTGAGGGCTGAAGTTGGAACAATTTATGTCCAGGATGTGAGGATGTGAGTAGATATTTTCACAGCCCTCTTTTTGACTTGTGCAGTATACAGTATACAATTTTTAAATAAATAAATCAATTTCTAATGATAAATGTTTTACCATTTTCCCTCTTTTAATAATATGAATTTTAATTTGTTTTAAATTATTGGGGTTTTTAAAAATTTGTATACGGCCAAATTATTTAATTCGATTTTAGCCTGTTTTAAATGTTGTATCTATGTGTTTTAATTCATGGCTGTTCACCGCCCTGAGTCCTTCGGGAGTAGGGCGGTATATAAATCAAATAAACTCTAAACACTCTAAACCCGTGATGGCGAACCTATGGCACGGGTGCCACAGGTGGCACCTGGAACCATATCGGTGGGCACGCGAGCTGAGCTCCAGCACACATGCGTGCGCCAGCCAGCTGATTTTCGGGCCTTCTGGGCCCACTAGAGGTCAGGAAACACACTGTTTCCGGCCTCCGGAGGGCCTCTGGAGGGAGTGGGGAAGGGCGTTTTTGCCCTCCCCAGGCTCCTAGAAAGGCTCTGGAGCCTGGGGAGAGCAAAAAACGGGCCTACCGGGCCCACCGGGCCATCACGTGCCAAAAGCGGGGGGAGCACGGGGGGCATAGAATTATGGATGTGGGCACGCATGCGTGTGACCCCATCACGCTCCCCCCACTTTTGGCACGCGATGGCAAAAAGGTTAGCCATCACTGCTCTAAACCATATGCCTTCTACTAATCAACTGTGAAGTTATTTCAAACCATGTAAGATAATGAAACATCAATTAGCAGCTACATCCAGTGACTGTTTCTGATTAAATCTCTATTTCTCTATTTGTAAGACTTATTGTTAAAATTATCTCAAAGTAGTTTAGCTTTTTGATGGAATATAAGTACAAAATCAATAATATACACATATTTACAAGTACACAAAAATAAACTGCAGAATGTATTAATTTCATTCCTATAAACTAAATCACAGTGCTTTGCTTTGGTGTACTTTACTGAATAAACACCAATTAGATAGGTTTTCAGTAAACAAACCTAAAGTAATTATGACCAGATGGGCTTCTAAAAGTGAGAGCTTCAATCCAGCAATAGGGGAAAAAGAGGAGGAGGAGCAGGAGGAGGAGACTGGACAGCCATTTGTCAGAAATGGCATAGGGTCTACTGCTTGAGCAGGGGGTTGGACTAGATGACCTACAAGTTCCCTTCCAACTCTGTTATTCTGTTCTATTCTAATAAGTGTTTTATGTAGCTTTTTAGATGGGACAGGGTATATCAGGCACCCAAAGTTGCAGTACATAATAAAAGACTAGCAAATTATTAAACTCAAAATCACTTGCCCTTTATGCAGGACAGCTTCTTCTTTAGTGTATTGTAATACCTTGTTCTGTGCAATATTGGGGGGCGGATATAACATTCGCTTTGCAGAATGAAGTTGTAACTTTGCTGTGGAGGAACCTGAGACCTTACTTATGTTTTCCTTTGATGTCTCTTACTAAACTTCCATCTGTCAATAGAAGTCTCCTTTGCCCTCCCTTTGTTCCTTGCTGTCAAACCAGAACCCAGCACCAGGAAAGCTACAACGTTTATTTCAGCTACCATTGTCCTATGTAGGAAACTATTTTTTTAAATTAAGGTATAGTTTCATTTTGTTCATCTCAGTCTCTTTTATTGAACCAAGGATTTAATTCTGCTGTTTATTTGTCACTAACCAAATACTATTTTATTTATATACCTTTACATTCATAGAAACTCATGTAAATATATACCCACTTAATTACTTAATATCTCATAAGTAGAACTCAAGGTAATTTTACTAATTAATTTGTCGCTTTGTTTATATTATCTAGGCTGCATTACTGTACTTTTAAAGAGCCAGTTTGGAATAGCGGATAAGGCATCAGGTTAGAAACTGGGAGACCATGAGTTCTAGTCCTATTTTAGGCATGAAGCCAGCTGGGTAATCACAAACCAGTTATTTTCTCTCAAGAAAGAGACAGTGGCAAACCACTTCTGAAAAACTTTACCAAGAAAAATGCAGGGACTTATCCAGGCAGTCTCTGAGAACCAGGCATAAGTGAATGGAAGAAAAAAATTCTATACTCACTGCATTGTAATAACCTGCTATAAGCACACTTATTGATGTTTTAGAAGCACTCTATATTTTAGGCATTGTATTTTCCCCCAAGTAATGTTTATGTTTTCTCTTCCAATGCTTTGGTTTCTTTTCTTTTATTCTTTTAAGAAGTAGGCTGTGCAATTTGCTGGTCAGTGACCATAATAAAGATTAATCGTACTATTATGTACATGGTATGACCACACAATTTGTTTATTATTTTGAAAGTGCTGTACTAATATTAAAAACCTGAAATGGTTTCCTGAAAGATTTTGAAGAATAAAGCTCCAACATTATATGAAGAAAGTAACGAAAATCTATGACACGCTGTAAATATTTTGCCTTATGTTTAATGTGTGAAGGCAAAATAATGGAAGAATCATTGTAAATCTAAGAGTTCTGCCTTCAGACAATGCAACCTTTTTTCTTTGTTTTTTGTTTGTAGCATTCAGTTGAAGCATATTCAACTGAAACAATGACCTTGGACAGCATAAAACAATAATAAAAAACATCAACACAAATAATCATACATCATTAAAAGTAGCTCAATATATGAAATAGTCTAACAAGCTATTAAAACAAGCAAAAGAGGGACTCCAGTCAAATAGACTCAAATGCTTAAAGATCATTACTCCTATTAATAGACTGTTTTCTTACTTTTTCCTTTTTATTTTACACTTGACTCATTCACAATGTTCATTATGATGGCTTTGTTTTGACAATTGTCACTATTAGTTAAGTTTCCTTTCTAACAGTGAATTGCTGCTATCTTTCAATTAACTCACAAAATTGCTGACTAAGGATCTGTAACTTTTGTACTCTGTTTAATAAGATGTTTATCTCCTTGTGCATTTGTCTTTCAATCTGAAAGCTGAGAAACTTGGGTTGGCTCCAGTTCAGAGTTGTAGCCAAGCTCCTAAACTTAGTTTTGGAATCTTAAAACACTCATCTTCACAATGTGATCTTAGGTCACCTCAGATAGCCTCTGAAGAACATGTCTGCCAATCATCTGATAGTAATTTGGATTTAAACAAGCATTAATCTAATGCATAAAAATCATATTTTTTTCCCCAAGGGATAGAAGTGGAAACTAACACAGAGCAATGTTTACTTTAGTTGAGATTGAGTCCTATGATTTGCAGATCTAATAGGAAAAGAGTTTAAAGACATGTTTGAAAAAAATTGCAATATGAAACATGAAGCCAGAGAATTAAAGCAGAGATTCTTTTGTTAACCTGATAGCTGGATTTGTGCGTACTTCCTGCAAGGCTGGTTTCTGAAAGTCAGTGGCAGCTGAGTCTACAAAAACCAATGTGAATCCTTAAGGATTTGTTAGATATAAAAAGAAAAATAGCATGTGAGTGAGCTTCAAAAGAGCACTCATGACTGAATAATGTTTGGCTTTATATTTGACACTTTCCCTTTATAGCTAGGCATTTTATATGCATTTTAATTTTAAGATAAGATGAAGTCAAAGACATTTCCCCAGATGCAAGAGGTTGGGGCAAGCCTACCCTGTTATTGTAAACAAGCCACAAATCTTATTTAGCTATAATGTACTGATTAGTAAAATATATTCAATTATTATATTATGTTAACATTAATAGAATATAATAGAACATTAAATCATATAACTGAAATCTCTTAACAACCCTTCTTCTGAGCACCTTCCTTCTTTTTCTTTCTTCCCTTCTTGCTTTTTCTTTTTCTTTTCTTCCATCAAATGTTCCTTTTCTTGTGCTTGTTCTTTTCCCCTATTTATAAAAGGGAATTGAATCTCTTTTAGACAATGATATAGATCAGGGAAGCCTGAATTACAGTAGACACTAAAATTATCTGCCACCACCTGTTTAAATTACTTTCATCACAGAATTTAAATCAATATCAATTTAAATTAACAATTATATATGACATACTTCTTACATATTACACTGCTGCCATTTTACTTGTTTTTTACTAACTGATCACTAACAAAACATTATAAATGGGCAGAAAGAGACTAATGGAGCTGTTTTACACGTTAATATAGGAATACAAATATAGGAAACAAAAAGTTAGGAGGGTTTTTTTTATCACACTCTTTTGGGAAGTTGAAACAGATATTCTTTGCCTGTAAACATTATTTACTTTTCCCCAAATTAAAAAAAACCCGTATAATTTGAATATTTTTTTACACCTTTCCTATAAAACAAAACAAAATATGAATTAATAATCTTCTCTCCCTATTTCCTATTTACTAAATACTTCCTTTGCACAAAGTATCTCCTTAAATATTCATTTAAAACTAAATCAATTTGATCATCAAATTATATATAGAAAAAGATTTAATAGCTGCACCCAATAGTATAATTTAATTTGGACAGAATTAGAGGATCTGTTCTAGTTTAATGTTTGGGCCTAATTCTTGTGCAGCACATAAAAGCCTAAGTTAAAAAGTATAAAACAAAAAAGAAAAGCAGAAAAACAAATGACATCCATTCTTTAAGGTCAGAAAGAAATAGCTATTTGATGGATTTACAGTATATGCAGCTCAGGCTGAGTTGGAGCTCTATCAAATGTATCTCTTGTTCTTTTGACTCATTAGTGGAAGCCACAACTATTGAAATTAATTAATGAGCCCGGTTTGCTTGCCTGCCTTTCAGCTTTCAAGTCTGAGTCAACTCTCAGTAGAAACTTAATGTTCTTAATAGGGTGGTGGAGAAACTTCTCTTATAGAAGTTGCTGCGCTCCGATTCCAATAATCCCTGGATATTACAGTCAACAGAACAGTTATGGTTGAAGACCTGCACGGTAGACCTTTGTGGCAGTCCAGTTGTCAACAAATTTGAAGTCACAGCCTTCCCATGAACAATGAAAATGTTTAGGGTATTAGGAGCCTTTCAAGAACTTCTTGAATGGCACATTTTGTCTATATTTGCTGTAGGATCTTGAACAGCCCAACCCTTTTAGTTTGAGGATTCTAAGGATTTGATTGAAAGAGGCAGTATAAAAACAGCATTACAGTCCCCTCCCTTTTTTTTATTCAAACTACCAACAAAATTTGTTCTTTTCCAACTAAGCTCTGGAAATACCACGTACAGCTTCTAATTGCTCTCCATACCCACACAAATTATTCTCCTTGTCTTGCTGATAACCCAAGTCTTAAGAAGTACAAGTGATAACATTTTTTGGAGGGTACCCAAATGTCAGTTCTAGTCAACTCTTAAGTATGTATGTAGCATATGATCTAAGCTTAACAAATTTGTGCATGATTCTAATTCAATCTGAACCTACTCTTATTACTGGGTCATTCCATGTCAAGTGGTCTGATTTCAGAAAAGTGCCCTGCTCGACCATCACGGATTTCGCTAATTAGTGAAAAGTCTGGCCAACCTATAACAGGATGAGCTAATGCAATATTTGTTTAACCTAATCAGTGGGCCAGAGTCCTTTTATGCAAGAAGGAATGAATCAACTAAGGATAAAAGAGGAATGTTGCAAGACATTATTTATTGCCAAAATAAACTTCATGTTATTTCTAGACCTCTAATTTAGTTCAAAAGCAATCAATATAAAGGATTGGCCTAGTTGAGAAAAAAATGTACAACTGCTGAAGACAGTGGCTGCTTTGACTCAGCTGATAGATACAGGTAGTCCTCAACTTATAACCATTTGTTTAGTGACTCTTTGAAATTACAATGACACTCAAAAAAGTATCACAACCAATTTTCACACTTACGACCATTGCAGTATCCCTGTGGTCATGTGATCAAAATTTGGATGCTTGGCAATTAGCATGTATTTATGATGGTTGCAGTGTCCCAAGGTCATGTTCACATTTTGCGAACTTCTAACTGCAAAGTCAATTGAGAAGCCAGATTCAGTTAACCATGTTACTAACTTAACAACTGCAGTGATTCAATTAACAACTGTGGCAAAAAAAGATTTTAAAGTAGGGCAAAATTCATTCAACAATTGTCTTGCTTAGCAATAGAAATTTTGGGCTGAGTTGTGGTAGTAAGTCGAAGAGTAGCTGAGTTTGGCACTTAACAGCACCTAACAGTAGATGGCAGCTAAACAAGATTGGCATAGTAAGAAGTTGGGGAACTATCTGGAAAATGTAAGCCTGTAAACTGGGGTTTACAAAATCTCAGCTGCAAAAATCCAGGCAACTACTAATCAACTAGATTTTTACAAGATTAGAGTGGGAAAGAAGAAAAACCCCCAGAAGAAAGTTTTGTATTAGGTCCAAGCCCAAAAATGCCACAGCAAAATCCAGTCCTTCGTTTACTTACACTTAATAGACAGACTCTTGCCAGACTACATGTGTATCAATAGCAATGGAACTTAGACTTATATACCACTTCACAGTGCTTTACAGCCCTTTCTAAGTGGTTTACAGAATCAGCATATTGCCCCCCCAACAATGTGGGGCCTCATTTTACAGACCTCAGAAGGATAGAAAGCTGAGTCAGCCTTGAGCTAGTGAGAATCGAATGACTGGCAGCTGGCAGTCAGCAGAATTAGCCTGCAGTACTGCATTCTAACCACTGTGTCGCCATGGCTCACTGGTGTATAACTCTCCTATCTTTTCATCCTTCCTTTCTTATCCTTCCCCTGGAGTGGGGTGGGAATGGAGATTTTGCAGTAACCTTCCCCTGCCATGCCCACCAAGCCAACCATGTCCACCAAACCATGCCCACAGAACCGGTAGTAAAAAAAATTTAGATTTCACCACTACAAATCGCTTTAATATTTAGGGTGTCTTTACTTTTTCCTTATATAAAAGGAAGTGTTTCTTAGATAAAGATAAGAATTAGATCAAAGCTAATGGTTGGAAGCTAGACCATGCTATTTGTCCTAAATTGATAGTGATATAGCCAGTACAGTGCTTCATTATTATTATTTTCTGAACCCATGGGATACTCGGCCCAATCAAATGTATTTACTATTTGACTACTAAGAAGGGAAATGAATTGCAGACGAGAGTTGATCTGGAATAAAAACTAAACTGATAAGTGTTTCTCCCATCGTCTCTTTTGCTAGCCTTCTTGAACTGGGTACTGTCCAGGTACAATCAGTATTTGTCCATTAAGTTTCAGCCAACATGGTCTAGTCGTTTGGACTGGAAACTATAGGAATTGTAGTCTAACACATTTGAAGAATATTAGAGGGACAAAGATTGCCCTATTTATTGAGCAGAGAGAAACAGTAAGGATTTTGTTGACAAGGCAATACATGCCCCCTCCCATCTCTTTTTGCTATGCTTTTAGGGTGTCCTTGCTTCTTTGGATTTAATTTGGAACTTCCTTTCCGTTTATTTACTTTGTATACAGTGTGACCAAATTTATCCATTTACTTACCGTTAATGTTTGAGCCATAGCTGCTTACTTTCAGATTTTGATCCCCAGGTTGCACCTTTTGCTCTTTTGTCCATCTTCTTGTTTGCTATCTGGGCCTTGTATTTGCGGTTCATTCTAATCTTTAAGAATTATACTCTTTGATTCTGCTCGCTTGCCTGAAGGTTTCCTCCTTTTGTGGGCTCAGTCCCTGATCTTACATTCAGACTTAAAAAGAAATGAGCAGAATAAGGAGTTTGCCATTCTCTGATAAAGATCATTTTTTTTCAGCTTCCTAAGGAGAAGGAAGGAAACAATTCCCATTAAACTGATATATGTTTCTAGTTTCTCTTTCCTCTCCAGAATATCCATAAGCAGTACAACTACATGGATACAAAAGGTATATTATCTATTGTATTTTCATTCTTAAGCTGCTCACTTCTTCTCCATCCATGATACTTTTACATTGATTTAAAGTACCACCAAATTAAATTATTTTATGTCTCACCTAGATTATTTTTGAACCCCATCTGTAGTCAGCACCCCACAACTGAGAACCACTGCTTTAGTATATGCTTTTGAGATGGAGCTGAGAAATAAGGGTAACAAGTTTTCTCTTATCTTCTGAAACTTAGTTCTAAAAACAGAAATCTCATCAGAGTGATGAACTTTTAAATGACTTAAATGTGAATTCAGCTTTGAAAAGATAATCAAAGGGGGGTGGAAGCAAACTGTGAAAAGATACCTCATTTCCATGTTGACGGGACTTGGTTTTAATGCAAGGTAAGCCTTTCACACATTTGGGATTGGTAATAGCACTTCTAGAGCTACCAAAACTGGGGTGTTGGATTTCGGATGGCAACAAACAGATACAGGACATACTGTCTCTTGTTAGTGGTCATATGGATTTTTGCAACATAGATCTGATAGCCAGAAACTCTCCTAAAGTTTTATATTCTTTATAAAAAAGGAATCACAAAGCCTGCTGCAAGAAAAAAACATTTTTGTTTGGTTTTGCTTTGCTTTGCTTTGCTTCTCTTTTTATGAAGAAAAGGGCTTTGTTGATTCATGGAGCTTTGGGAATTCTAGAAGGGAAAAATGAACTCAGCATCTGGCAACCTTGATTGGGTAGTGGTTTGAGCATGGATAATAGGGACAAATGGGGAAATGCATGCTGGATTTAATGTGCCTTTGGAATGACTTGCAAATGGAACAGATGGTGGTGTGATTGAACGCAATAATGCAAATATGTCAGAAATCCTTCAGTACATATTTAACTTGGCAACATACATCTGACTTCTGACAACTGGCTCCCTGTTTTCTCTCTCTCTTTTTTAAATTCAGTGCCTGGTCTCTTCTAAGTTAGTCATAGTAATAGATAAACTGGTAATATTTTGTGTATTACTTGAATATGTTAAGAAGACATGGCTTTAATCCAAAGAGTTAATTCCAACTATTTGCAAGAGATTTATTGTGAATCTCCCTCAACTTCTGAGTGGCTGTTTTGTATGATGCGTTTGTCTGTACCACCCTAATACAGCTGGCTTTTAGTTGTGGAAAAATGATGGATTAGTTTACTAAAAATGAAATGATGGTCATGGATTTACATGCTCATTTACACGTAGGTTATCTCAGTGTTTCTCAACCGTGGCGATTTTAAGATGGGTGGACTTCAACTCCCAGACTGGGGAATTCTGTGAGTTGCAATCCACCCATCTTAAAATCACCAAGATTGAGAAATACTGGGCTGTCTTAAAACAAAAACAGCCACTTGTGAGATCAAATGAATTGCTTGAATATTCCACTTGGGTCAGAGTTTCTCAGAGTCATGAGCAAATTTGAGGGGTGGATTTGGGGCATGTCACAGTTTAGCTCTGTTTAGATCAGGGTGGCCTTCCCTGAATTGTTGATGCTGGTCAATGCTGTATCTGAGATCTGGGTGCCAAACTCTCCTGAAATAGCCTTTGCACTTGCAGGAATGGCTCTAATGCCAACTCACTTCTGGATACTGTCCAAGGTGATCTAGCCAGGATTGTCATTTTCTAGTCTCTTTTTTGGACTGTTTCACCCTTGGTGTTGAAGCTGAGCGTTTGTACCCACTGCAGGCAGCCTGACTATACTGGCATCCCTCTGCAAGGTATGCCCCCCCCCTCCCCAAGATGTGAATAAAGCACAATTGGGACTGCTTTAGTATCCCTTGATTCTGACTGAAGATTAGCTGACCCTACATCAGGCTTGGGAAAAGATCCTACTTTGAAATTTAGAGGATGACCAAACCTGCTCTCTCTTATAAGGGAAGCTTCCAAGCTCTGGGGCAGAGAGTTAAAGGAGAGGTGATTAGTTGATGTATCAGGAGAACCGAAGTCTTTGGGATGGGATGCTCATCATTTTCTCAGTGGGCATCTGTGTAGACCCATGTTGCTTGTGGTGCAGATGGATTATAGCAAACCACCTGGGAATGAACTGGGGGCAGTAAATACCAGACTGGCAATTTTGCCTCTTGCCTACCAAAAGTATGCTGGGCAAAGCTGTTGTCAGTGTGTGACTTCTACTCTGGCAGTCAGCTTTCCTGAGATGGGTTCCCTGGAATGGGCTCCTCTTGCCCACCCCACCTGTTTCATCATATAGCTGATGGGAATTGGGGAAGAGAAAGAGGCTGACACTGCTCTGAACCTGCCAGTTCAATTTCTACAGTATTGTGCTAATCAAACCCCGAGCCTACTTCACTTTTCTTTCACCCCCACCATTCAAGCAAATGGAAGCTCCTCCAGACTGCAGCAGGATTGGAACCTAAGATGGTCTCCGCATTGTGCAGCTCCCCCCTTTGTTTTGTGCAACTGTTGGCTAGGGAAACAGAATCGAGCAGAGAGAAACTGCAAAGAAGAGAAGGAGCATTTGAGTAGATGCACAAGCTCAGGACAAGATACCTCCTGGGGTGAAGCCCAGGAAGAGCCATATTTGAAAAAGAAGGTAAAATTGGGTAGTACTGCCTCAGGCTAGGCACCTTGGACTGTATTTGAGAATGGGGATCCCACAGGAGCCATTGTTGCAAGTAACGTTTGACAGTGCTGCAACTTCGGATATATATACCTGGTTTGTTTGCATGCAGTTGGATCACTGCTGGGCCATACTTTGACTCTGCCTGGAGAATTTGGTAAGAGTGGGACTTCTGTTAGGATGCAGCTCAACAGTTTTATTTAGGAGAGGAAACATCAATTATTGTTTTAGGGATGCTGGGCAACACACAGTTTGAGAACCCCAAGTTTGAGAACATTTGCCACTGGCCAAGAAATAGTAGTTAAAATTAGTTGGTGCAGAGGAGATCTATCAAGCTGTCCAACTGACCTTAATGATGGCCTCTGCCAGGACCAGACTGCACTTAACTCTATCCCACACACAAATTCTAATCATGTGATTTCTTTCCACCTTAGGTCTTCTTGAAATCAGATACAAAGTGACGATAGCATATGCTAGCATGGTTCATTATATGTTATATTTGCTATATTTAGGCTGCATTAATCCAGACAAACATAGATGACAATGAGGAGATACAAAAGACTAAGTCTTTATGATCAGTCAGAGCTTAGGGCCCGGTGCTTGACATGGAAAAAATGTGTGCATATAACACATGTACTAAAGTATAAGCATAAAGACACAATTACCACTTTAACTCCACAAAGAAAGTTCTTGTCAGGTTATATTATCTCTCTTACTCTCCATTGTGGCCTCTTTGCTTTGGTAAATGGAAGTCCAGAGAGGGGAAACCATTGATCCTCAGAGGAAAAAAAATAACCCAAGGATAAGCCCAGACAATAAAATGCCTGACAAAAGAATGTCAATAACTGAAGCTTTTTCCATGGAAAACAACTGTTTTTCCATGGAAAAGGCTTAGCACTGAATTTCTCCCTGCCCCATAATGGTTACAATATCAGATCCCAGCTTGTCTAAACGGTGCAACAAACACAGGTTTTCACACCATAAACTGTTGAAGTTACTCTCCCAAGTTTCATTAACTCAGCTTAGTATTCTAGGAAGGAAATTCCTTATAGAAGAGAAAGAGGATTGGGATTCAGAAAAGATTTATATTGCTTTAATACTTATTAAATATTACATGCTTTATTTTAAAAGCAGTATATGCTGAACACATTTGTAGTTCTCCCTCCCTCCCTCCCTTCCAAAAAGGAAACTTAAGACCTCAAGACTTTGGCTATTTTCCTTGTTCCTACTACAGTTAATATTATTGCTCACTTACTGTTTTTCTCTGAAAAAAAAATCTGGTAATGTTTCATTACCAGGCTAGGTAATATCAGTAGTACTTTCCCCTGCGGTGTTATTCTTTGGTAATTCCTGTTTACGATATCATTTTTTTCCTGCTTAACTGGAAGTTGGTGCCCAGAAGGGATATGGTCTGGGTGTTTGATTCTCTCCTTGACTTTAGGCTATATCTTTTCAATGGTATTTACACAGACCAAGTATTACAGAAATGCTACTTTATTGATATATATATACTGCTCAAAAAAATAAAGGGAACACAAGCAGAAGACATCGAGATCTAAATGAATGAAATAGCCTTATTAAATACTTTGTTCGTTACATACAGTAGTTTATATACTGCTCAAACAACTAAAGGGAACACAAAACTACTGTATGTAACGAACAAAGTATTTAATAAGGCTATTTCATTCATGCAGATGTCTTCTGCTTGTGTTCCCTTTATTTTTTTGAGCAGCGTATATAACAGAATCTTGAAAGTCTGTCAGTTTCCTTCAGTCCCATCTTATGCTAAACAGAAACTAGGTAGATTAATGTCTATGGAGATTCTCAATCATCCAGGTCATGGATCTTTGGAAATACGCTTTTCCAAAAGGCAACTGGAATTTCTTGGGGTTTTTTTCCCTTGAGAATGTTTCATTTACCATCCAAGAATTGAAGAAGCTTCTTGGATGAGAAGCGAAGCATTTTCAAAGAAAAAAACAAGAAAGCCACTTGCCTTTTGGAAAAGCACCTTTGAGATAAGGTGGGATTACTTTTTCACAACTCTTCCATTCTCAGGACCGTATTGTCTTTCATTTTCCTTTTGTTATTTATTCATTCCTCCTTCAAGGTTATCCACATTCTTCTACAAGAAAATTATACTGCTCAGTTGTAATTTGTGGAGCATTTCCCAATTTTGGTAAACTGAATTGTCTCCAATATCTCTCGTAATTCCAAATGCACTTCCAAGATATTGCACAATCCTGCAATAACGGTTGAATGTCAATTTTCCTAAAAAATAAAATATCCTTTTGCTCTTCATCCATCATGCCATCAAGCATACATAAATGCTTAAAAACAGAAATTGTAAATTAATGGGACTAGAATCTACATTAATGTAGAATCCTACATTCAATATTTCAGAAATCATATTTAGTTGTTTCTCTTATTTGAAATGTGCTCATCATTAGCCCGAAAACTGGTTGAAAACATGCATGAGTAAAAAGGGGGGGAAAAGCTCTCACTGGCTTGGCAGCTAAAATATCCATCACCTCAAATGAAAGGTTAGTATGTATGCATGTATATCTAATTCCTTGTTATCATCTCCCTTTCCAGAAGCCTGTTGAAAGAATGTTTCAGAACAAGAACTTGAGAGAATACATTAATGGAAAGGAACATGTCCATCAGATGTTGCTCAAAATCCGCATCAGTATGGCCAACAGTGAAGGGATTTAAAGGAACATCAGATGGGTTGTAACCCTTAACAGTTGAAAGGTCATAGGTTCACCATCCTGATGTAAGTTTGCATGCTTATATATTGCCTGTGTGGGAGACTGAGAGTTCTAGTCCCAACTTAGGCAAGGAAGTTAACTGGATAACTTGGGGCCAGTCATTCTTTCTCAACCTAACTTAGAAGATTGTTGTTGTGAGGAAAAGACAAGAATGAAGCAGTATCAAGGTATATTCATTGTCTTGAGTCATTTACAAAAATACTGTAATAAAAGGTAAAGGTTCAATTGTGTCCAACTCTAGGGGGCGTACTCCATTTCTTAGCTGAGGGAGCCATCTTTGTTTGAAGACACTTCTGTAGTTATGGGGTCAGCATGACAATACGCCAAGGCTCATGGAACGCTGTTACCTTCCCATCGAAGTTGTATTTATCTATCTACTTGCATTTGCATGCTTCTGAACTGCTAAATAACAGGAGCTTACTCCACTGCATGGTGCTCGGGTCTTGAACCCAGGTTGTCAGCTTTCCAAATGACAATTTCAGCATCTTTAACCACTGAGCCATTGCACCCCTCTAAAACAAAGGCAGGAAATAAAATAAAATGAAGCCTTTATGAAGAAATTGTGGAAAGTGAGGCCTTCTAAAATATGTATTTTTAAAAAAATAACTAATTGAGATAAATTATGCATTTTTATTGCTTAGCTTTTCTTTTGATACTTGATGCTAAAATTTATAACATATGGAATTGTGCCATCTCTTTTAAAATTCAGTCATCTTCCACTTTTCAGTTCTTGTTTTTCCCTTTCATTTAGCTCCACCTGCAGGTTTCGTTAAGAAATTTCTATTTAAAGCATTAAGAATTATCATGATTACTAGTTAATCATATTGCTTACATTTCACTTAATCAAAAATTAAATGGTGTAATGCCAACAAGCTCATATTGCCCTCCAAAGAACTTTTTCAAGTACTAAACATTGAAGTTACTGTATAATTGTTTTAGAATTGCAAAGTTAACCTGCCTAATCAGTTGATTACTAAAGCTTCAGTTACATTTTAAAGATACCAGAACAGAATTGTTTTTCCTCAATGACTAGCAACAGTTCTGTTTATTTTGAAGGATGGCAAAAGACACCCCATGAAAATATTAAACTGGGTAGAGGATAAAAAATATAATAGAATGGAAGATGAAATGAATAGAATGTAGAAAACACGTGAAATGACAACAACGAAAACAATGTGTTTTCTAATTTTTAAATGTCACACTAAAAGCTATTCTTAAAAGTGCTCTGATGAATAAACAGGAAGTATTTCAATATAAATCAAATGAAGGAATTAGATAACCACTTATCTAACTTATTGAAGAAAGTCCAACAGAAGAAAAAAATCTGAACCCAAATTTTAAAAAATCAGACTTATGATCAGAAAATAAATGTTACTGGTGTATTATGGTAAGCTGTTTGCTTACCCATAGTTTAATAAATTACAGCTGGTTAGGTTCATAACACATGCTAAGATATAACTCAATTTAGAAGCCACAAGTCCTGGGCTTCAGAATCAAACCAAGCCATAAAGTAGTTTAGTTTTGGCTTAGCATGCTATCTGAACTCAGCTTTTACATTATTCTGTGTGTGTTGTGTGTGTAAAAGTGGAGAAAAACAAACTGGAGTGACTGGAATTCTACACAACAATCCCTATTGCAAGAATAATGTGTTGTAGTATGGTTCATCTACACCTCTGAGATACAGTATGAAAGATGGTAGATTGCGGATGTTTATATCCATGTCTTAATATTCTATCCAGCCAATGGAGAAGGAAGAACAAACTGTTCATTGTCTGGAATGGTTCATTACCTGCTTCACTTAAGCTATTTTTAAGCATATCCAAGGAGGCAGCCTACGGAAATTAATGGTTAAAACCCAAAGTTTAAGTCAGCAAATGAGGCAAAGCAAGAGAGGGAGGAGAAGTGTGGATTAGGACGTAGAGCAAATCAGAAGAAGAGAAAAGCCAGAAACTTGGCACACTTCCCCATTCTTTGTGAACAAAGTCTAAGTGTCACCAGTGCAAGGATAACCCACCATTAGAGCTTCAGTCCAAAGCAACTTAATAAAACCCTTTGGGGTTATGCTGCAAAATGTTACCAAGCTTTTTTCTTCAATGTATTGCGATGCTGTTAAATCACTTCCAAATTCTATTTTATTTTATAACATGATTTTCTGAAGACTGCATTTCATGTATTTTGATCACAGCAAACTAAACAGGATAGTGCCACAATACATGAGGAGTGCATACTCAACATTTAATGTAATTCTAGCAAGATTTGTTGTGAGAGATTTGGTGATCAATACACAGCACATTCATGATATTCAGGAAACCATTTCTATTTTGTTTTTTTGGAGTAGAAATACATTTTCTTGCTTCCTTCCATAAAGACTATTAGTGAGTACTTTTATTAACCTAACACTAAAACCCATACCATAAAAGTCATCCTCGCACTATACATGGTTTTGCCATTAAACTATGGTGAAAGACTCCTGTTACAATAAACAAATTCTATTTGCTATCACAAGTGCAAAATATAGGCATATGCACGATGCAACACAGGAAACAAATCAGGTATTGGGAGGATTTGGTCAAGTGTGCAGACTGTATCTGAAACTATATCATTGCTCAGCAAGAGGGACCAAAAAAAAAAATAATGTAATGAAGAAATTGCCACGAAGAAAAGCTGATTCAGGAATAGCATTTGATGTTGCATTTAGAGACGACTTTTAGACTCCTCCGTATTTAAGCCATCTCTCACATTCTGATGATCGTTTAGTCATGCACTAGATAGAAACTCCACCGCAGTTTCCTTTTCATCCACTAGCTCCTTAGCAGTCAAATCCATCTTCTCACGGGAGAAGTCGTTAATAGGAAGGCCTTCAACAAATTTCCATGCTTTATCCTGTGAAGATGTTGGTAAGATTAAAATCTTTAACATTCTCTGTAAAACTCTATACCACTATATGGCAGCAAAGTATTTTGGTATTATTTTGCTGATTGCCTGATTTTTACATATGATATGCCTATTTATAGACAGTGGATTGCCATAGATAATACACTAACTGTTTTTGGAAAGAAAGAAAGATTTTTAGATTATCTAACTACACTCTCCTCATCAAATCAGAATTGAAGTTTTTTTTAGAGCAAATGTATGTGTTTATAAGAAAAAAATGAAATATTGTACTAACTGCATCTGTTATTTCAAGATACATTTTTATTTATACTTGTCAAATGTGTATCAAATCAATAATTTTAGAAATCACTATTCAAATACTGCAGGTCTATGCTGTCCTTAAATGCAAACGTTCACATTAACTTGCCACTGTGGACCAACATTTAGGAATCTTCTTTACTCAATACAGATTTATAGGCGTTGATATTTTGCCAAAATATTGGGGAATTGAAGCTGTGAGTTCTGCTTACTGAGAAAGGAGTATGCTAGAAACTGTCACATTATAAAAAGTAAATATGGACTTTTATTCAGGTATAATATTAAAATATATACTTCGTACATACCTTTGATAATACAACAGGAAATGAATAGATCAAATCATCAGGGACACCGTAGGAGTTCCCATCAGAAATAACACCCATAGAAACAAATTCACCCTTTAAAAGAAAATCAAAAATAATTAATACGTTTCTACCAGTGCAATAATTCATGCTCTAATGCTTTGTGTAAAAATACAAAATGTGTCCTATAACATTTCATTACATTAATAGTATACCAAAAGGCCAAATTAGTATCTTCATTCTCTTTATACTTATTAAATCACATCCCACCCCTACAAAAAAATTCAAGAAAACATGAGCTAAAACTTGAGCTAATTATTATGTTTTGAAGAGTTCTTGTCTAAGCCCAAATGCTCATGGGCAATGCTTACCTCTGGAGTGCCGAACCAGATGTCTCTCACATGATCACAGATAGCCTTGGCTGCAGACATTGCACTTGACAGTTTCCGGGCCTTAATAACAGCTGCCCCCCGTTGCTGAACAGTCTGAAGTATTAAAAAGTATAACACAGGATTATTTGCATGTACTGTGGTTAGTCCTCAATGATTTATAGAGAATCCTAGACCCAGAAATTTACTGCACTAGTTAGTTAAGGATATTATTCCAATGTCTCAAACCAGGGGTGAAATCCAGCAGGTTCTGACAGGTTCTGGAGAACTGGTAGCAGAAATTTTGAGCAGTTCGGAGATCTGGCAAATACCACCTCTGGCTAGCCCCAGAGTGGGATGGAAATGGGGATTTTGCAGTATCCGTCCCCTGGAATGGGGTGGGAATGGAGATTTTGTAGTATCCTTCCCCTGTCATGCCCACCAAGCCACTCCATGCCCACCAAGCCACGCCACGCCCACAGAACCAGTAGTAAAAAAAATTGGATTTCACCATTGTCTCAAACTCTAGAATTATATGGCAAGGAAACTATACTAAGCTTGAACGTATTACACACATTATTGTTGACTGAGAGAGAGAGCATCTTAACACCATGAACCTTTTATCTGGAACTTGTGGGGAGACAACAGCTTGGAGGCAATTCAGGCAACACAAAGTTTTAATCAAGAGACACACATAGGATGCTTTGAATTTTATAAACAATTTGAGCTACCATCCATATAGGCAAATAAGTTGCATCCTTATAAAAGAGGGATTTCATAGTAAGATAAAATTAAGGATATTAGAAACCATACCAACATTTTTATCTAGACTAAAAATGGATTTTGTTTTTGTCCATGACACAGAGATACACGATTTTCATTGCTGCTCTTTGAAATAATAATCAATGACATATCTGTCCCCAAGATACTGCTACCCAGGCTGTATGTTTTCAAAGTGAAAACAGAAGCACAAAAGTCTAAAACCATTACTTACTGTAATGAAATCACCTTTCAGCCAGTTATCATCTTTCACAGCTTCATAAACTCCAGTATATTTCCCTTGTATTTTCACTTTGGCATGGTTAACATCTGGATATTGAGTAGAAGAATGATTTCCCCAGATGATGCAATTCTTGACATCCTTAGCAGTCACACCAACTTTCAGAGCAATCTAGTTGAAGTTAGGGAGAAGAAACTGCCCATGTCATTTTAACAATTTCAATTATGTTTTAGTTAAATGCTCTGCTTTCAGAAAAAGATCTTCATTTATACACTAACTGCCAGGTGGAATTTAAAAATTCATGCCTACCTGAGATTTAGCTCTGTTGTGATCCAGACGAGTTAAACAACTGAAATTATCTTTTGGTATGGTTGGAGCTGATTTTGAAGCAATTAGGCAATTAGTGTTTGCTGGATTACCTACTACAATAACCTGATAGAGAAAAGAAAAGTCAGACTTAATTACAGGCAGGCTAATGAACAATAGGAAGAGTAAAATATACCAAACTCTATAATATTTCTCCCTGGAGAAAACACTATTTCATTCAATTTTGTTTTTTAATGTCCTCATGTCCCACCATTGGCCTAACATTATTTGTAATTCTTTCACATCATGAGGACTTGGAGAATACATTGATGAAAGCATGAATGCTGATTTCATAAACCAACTGGATCTGGTTGAGGGAGTCAATCAATAAACTATGTCACATATAGTCACCTTAACTGTCTTCTTTGCATACTTGTCCAATGCTGTTCCTTGGGATTTAAAAATTTTCACATTTGCCTTCAGTAGATCTTTCCGTTCCATGCCTTCTTTTCTTGGCATTGAACCAACCAGAATGGCTACATCAAGGTCTTTGAATGCAACATCTTCTTTGTCAGTTGCAATTACCTCTACAAGCAGAGAGAAAGAGATCAACAATCCCATCTAAAAGATGAGGTCATGGCTCTATTGTGAAGAGAAATCAGTGAGCTGTTTACTGATAGCTGAACACAGTTCTAGTTGAAATTTCTTGTGAATCAGAACTTCTGTAATGGTTTTCAGATGCCAGCTTATCAAAATAAAAATTAATGCTTCAATCTGTGAAAAGGCAGAATTTATATCTAATGAAATGTAACTTCATGGCTCTCATTCTTGATGCTTGTTTTCTTACGGTCATCAAAATAAAGCTTAGATACAATCAGATCTTGGAAAACCAACAATAAATAGGTCATTCACCACTGAAATTATTTGTGAAAGTAAAATCAGCATAAAGAGAGTTGATTTTTAATTATATGTAACATTCATAAAGTAAAATCTTTTTAATAATTTCACTTTAAAATGTTTATTACAGTTAGTCCTTGATTTAAGACAGCTGGGAGCAGAATCTTGGGTCGTTGAGTGAAGCAATCATTGAACAAGATATTATGTGACCACTTCACTCAACAGCCATAATCCTGGCTCTCCTGATAGTGCTTGTTGTTGGTTGGTTGTTGTTGGCACTGCTTAACTGGTTGTTAAGCAGTCAGAGTCTGAAATAAAGGGTGTGGAGGTGAGAGCCCCATCATAGGTTGTGATATGAGTTTTGGGTAGTGGTGGTCCTGCAGTGCAGCATAAAGCTGCCATTGACCAGTAGGCCTCTATCTGCTCCCTACCTGGCCCAGGAAGCTTCGGCCCATTCCCTACTTTGCCAGGCCTGGGAGGCCTCTGCCCACTCCCTTTCCAACCAGCATAAGCAAAGCACCCATTTTGGTGTTTTTCTCCAAATGCTGACATGTATGCTCAGCCTGTTAGGCATGGCTTTTTTACCAAGTCCACTTCATGCCATTCTCCAACCAGGCTTCATTCTCAGTACTTCATAAATCTTTTTCTCCAAATTGAACAATTTAGAAAAGGAGGATTTTGAAGGACTGCAAAAGTGACTCCATTTTTGTGATCTTTTAGATGTCTCCTCCAAATCGACAATTTGGAGACGACTTCCAAAGCACTGCAAGAATGGAACCCACTTAGGGAATGGCATGAGGCAGCCTCAGCAAGAACATTGCATATTGTTAAGTAGCTGGAGAAAAATATCTAAGTTAAATGAAGTGATTTGCACACACTGGTAGGGCAAAGAGGGGCCAACACCTCCCAGGACGGGGAAGGGAGCGGGTTGAAGCCTCCTGAGCTTGATGGGAGTGAGCCGGCAAAGGTATCCTGGCCAGGTGGGGAATAGGCCAAGGCCTCCCTGGCAGTTTTGCACACTGGTGGGCCAAGTGGGCACCTGTGATGAGGGGGAGAGGAGAAGAGATAGGTGGGGGTAGTTCCAGCACCTTCTGCAATTGTAAATGTACCAAATTTTGATTATGTGACTCCGGGGACACTGCAACGGCTTTAACTTTGGATAGCACTTATAATCAGGGGTGCTATTCAGCAGGTTCTGACAGGTTTTGGAGAACTGGTAGCTGAAATTCTGAGTAGTTCAGAGAATAGGCAAATACCTCTGGCTGCTCCAGAGTGGAGTGGGAATGGAGTTTTTGCAATATCCTTCCCCCTCGAGTGGGGTGGGAATGAAGATTTTGCAATATCCTTCCGCTGTCATGCCAACCAAGCCACACCATGCCCACCAAGTCACGCCCACAGAACCGGTAGTAAAAAAAAAATGAATTCCACCACTGCTTATAATTCCTTTTGTTCAGCCCTGTTGGAATTTTGCACGATCACTGAACAAATAAGCATAAGTCAAAGACTACATGTATTACAAATGAAATACCCCAGCACACTTGAAGTATTGTTTCTTTAAATCTGGTAATTCATTTCCTTTACAAGCCAATATTACTTCAGTTCACAAAATGACAGCAAGATACTTATTTCCATAAACAAGGTTGTGAAACTGGCAGTGTATCTTGTATTCAGAGTATCTAGCTCATCCAACCTAAACATTTGTGTAAGACTAATTCTGATTTTCTGTCACCTCTTAAAAGAGGAAGAGCACAGTCTTGCAATTCCATAAGTACGCCATCCAAAACAGTCATCATGGGAGTGATATCCAACAGCACAAGAATAAGAGGCTGTAAAATAAAAAAATAGTTGGGTTTGTTATTTAGAATAAATATTTTGTAAAATTGAAGAGGTATAAATAGACTAGATTCCTATTATCCTTTCAATTGATCTTGATATTCAAAATACAGAGCAATGGTGTTATTCCTTCTTTCACAGAGGGTAGCTTCAAGACAACTTGTTCTTACTGGGAAAGTCCTTGAGAAACTCCAATCCAACCACTTTAAGATCATTTATTTATTTAACAAATTTATATGCTACCCATCTCTCTCTATAAAGACACTCTGGGTGGCTTATAATTAAATAAAAATATTAAAATATTAACAAGATTAGGTACAAAACTGGAAAACCCACAGTGGTGGCTTCAATTCCTATTAGTTCACCAGCCACCTCCAACACAGAGCCCACCCCCAAGGCCCCCCAAGCCAACCAGTAGAGCCTAGTGTTAATGCCCTTCTGGAAGACTGAAAGAGTGGGGGGCAGACTGTGTCTTAAGGGGCAAGATGTTAAAAGGGGGCCTGGCCATAAAAGACAAGCCTCTCCTAGATCCCACCAGCCAAAAGTCTTTGGCTTAAGAGGTCCATAATGTGCCACATCATTACTGCTGTGTAGGGGTATACTACTGTAAAAAAAGAACACCTGTATTTTTTTAAAGCCATTACCTGTTCAGTGCCAAAAACATCACCCTTTGCAATGCTGTAGAGTAAAGAATAAGCAATTTGTCCAGCAGCACCGGTCACTAGGACTTTGATTGGTTCCGACTGGAAAAGAAAGGATATTTGTAGAATCCAATATATAGCTCTAAGAGAAACATTTCCTCTTGTTATTTGCAATGTACAGAACTTTTAGTAACACCAACATTTTTAAAGAACATAAAGCTTTAAAAGATTATGAAAAAAAATTGCTATTGTAACCAGCAAGTTAAATGCAGGTGACATTTAAAAGAGAGCTAGTCAGTCTGCCAGGAATTCTTTAGCTATCTTCAGCTATTCATAGAGAAGGGTTGGTAAATAAATTATAATCTGCCCTGGATGACACAAGATAAGCTATTTCCTACCTTCTTAACACTTTGTATTAGCAATAGTACAATATTCAAATTTTATCTCCAAAATGCACTGATGCAAGAAGCACTACAAATGCTAGTTGGATAAATTTATAGCTCTTGGCACATCTGCACAAAAACTGATCTTATGAAACAATGATCATTGCAACAGTATAAGGTAATCATGCAATGATGGGACTTATTAACAAGCTGTTGCATTAGCATGGCAGCTCATAGGTGAAAGCTGGTAAGATTGTGAGTTTGCAGTACAAGCAACCAGGAACAAAGACCATGCCCTGTATAACGTCAATGTATTGCAAGATGAATGTATGCAATACATGCAGGATAAATGTAAGTAACAGTTCAGAACTATTAATTTTAGCGTACAAACGTATGCTTTGTCCTGTCTGAACAAAGTAGTGATCTGTGCGAGTTACAAAAAATATTATTAATGAACCAGCTGGACATTTAAGTCAGGATATTTCAGAAAGCATTCCTATCATTATAAAGAGTTCCAAGCCACAGCCTATAAGCAAAGGTGTGAGGATTGACTGCACTTCTCCTTCAATCAGGGAAATTTCACTAATCAAGGAGCAAATGGCACATCCTCAAAGCTCGATGTACAGTGCAATTTATACATCTCTTTCCTGGCTCTAGAAACTTGTTACTTTCTAACCTTTCTGAGACAATAATTCTGACAAGAATTTGGAAATGAAGCATGTGCCTACTTGAAGATCACCTTGAAAGTCACAAGGCAAGTCATTACAGCAATGCCATTAGGTCAAATACTGCAGCAGCTGCATAGCGGAACACCATCAAAAGTGGGGGGTCCTGTGATTGGGCAATTTGGCAGCATTTTCTGCAGCTGTTGTCTGAAGCACCACATCTGAATACTTGTGATAGCGATTTCCAACTGGAAACAATGCTTCTCTTAATGGATGAATTACTAAAGTATCTCCTCCTCTTCCTAACTTGCTGGCCATTTGGTGTTCTGTGTATCTATTACTTTTGCTATTTCAGAAAGATGTCAGCACCTTGTGAACTGGCCAGAAACATTAAGTGACCAGGCAACACATAGTACAAATTTTCTAAATAAACTGGTATCAGCAAGAGAATACATTTCTTTTCAAGGATTTTTCTCCAGAATGCAGGATTTTTATAAATAGCATATCCTTTCTTACTGCCCAGCTTTAAAAGAGCAGACCTCCAATTGTTAGAAAAACTCAAGCCAGAAAATGCGTTCAATGTGATGTAGTTAGTCCTTGCAACATGGACTACATTCAAGACTACCTTGCGTTAAAATAGCGCAGTTATCATTCCCTCTGTTGCGCAACTAATGCACAGGTGCCATTTAATTAGCTTTTCTTAACTCCCATGTCTCACTGCTTTGCGCTTCTACTTCAAGTCCACCTCCGAAAATTAATCACACTAGGACTAGGTTCTTTTCTTCTAAGAGCAAGCTTAATTAATGGAGTAACCTTCCCCTTGCGCCCATTTTGTAATACGAGAGTTGATTCCGGACATTTCACTTTCACCCGAGTCCTATATAAATGGAAGCAATTCCAGCTTCCCCACATTTAAACGGGTTCGTCCACTGAATTACCGTTGCAAAGGAACTCATTGCACTCCTCTGGCCACCTTCTTGCTTTTTCCTAGGGAAAGACGCCGCATTCCCAGCTCCCTCCGGTTACAGAGTTACACGCCATTGATTGCACGCCAGTGATTGTCAAGCCCTTCTCTTTTATTGCGATTTGTAAATTATAATACTACTACGCTTTATATCTCGCCAAACTATCTGTCCTCCAGCCGCGAAAGGGATAGTGAAATAGTACTAACCATGATGGGAAAACGCGATAGGCCTCCTTCCTCGAGGTCACCTCTAAGCGCAGTCTCAGCACCAGCAAAGAGACAGTGTGTCTCGTTCGGAAGGTAATGAAAGGAGGCGAAGCCACCGCCCCCTATTTTCCAACCTCTTGTAGTCACCTGGGAGCTGTAGTTCTAACACTCTAAGGCAAAGATAATGGGACGCTTGACTCGCTCAAAAGAACTACATTTCCCAGAAGCCAACTGAACCATCCGTCATCCTCAGCCTTACATCCAGTAATAAAAGCGAGAGAAGGATAAGATTTGAGCTAATGTTCGACGTAGAAATCACCCGCTTTTCAATAAGGGAATAGGGTTCAAACTGTCGCATACGCAGAAGATATTAAGATATTCTGTTAATTACTTCGTTAGAATTTTGCAGGAAAAAGTCATAGTTTAAAATAATTACATTAATGTAATTTTATGTAATATCCTATTTAAAAACTAGAAAACGGGAAAGGCTATTGGACCAACTTTTTACAAGTAATAAAAGTAATAAAATTACTATACTATTATATGATAGTCATTTACTTATTTATTTATACAATTTATAACCATTTCCTTACTGATTCTGGGTGGCACATAAGGCTTAAAAACAATCAATTTAACAAAAGTCGTAATGCCAGAGGCCACAAACACATTCCAATTCAGAAAGAACAATATTAAGCATTAACTAGTAGAATTCACTCAACTAACCGAATAGTTGAAATGCTTGAGGATTAATATTCAAGCTAAATGAGTTTCTAAAAGAAAACAGGGATCAGTGAAAAACAACACATTGAGATAACAAGAAAATTATGTAAATTAAAGTTTGATGTTTTAATCTTGGTCCTTCTGTGCATGAACAAATGAAACGAATATTTTTATTTTATTTTTGATTTTTATCCCATCTTTATTGCTTTATAAATAACTCAAGGTCACGAGCATACATAATCCTTCTATCTTGGCTCCCAACTGCAGCACTGATTCTCTCGCCATACAATTAAGGCATGAAAGGATGGAGTGTGGATGATCAGTTTGAAGGGCTCTACTGCAGAACTGAGAACAGTAAATCATTTTTCACCTCAGCACAGATGAGCAAAAAGCATCTTTAAAAAAGGAATCATGGCAATTAGCAGGTAGCTGTAGCCACCACTTTGAAACTGAGGGGAAGTAAACTTTCTGCTCCCACTCAGCAATGGTTGTTTTGATGTGAATAAAGTAGGAATTATAAGAAATAAGAAATGATGTGAATAAAGTAGGAATTATAAGAAATAAGAAATGATGTGAATAAAGTAGGAATTATAAGAAATAAGAAATGATGTGAATAAAGTAGGAATTATAAGAAATAAGAAATAAGGTGAATAAAAGTAGAAATCATACAAAGTCAAATACATAAAGTCAGATACATGAACTCTAAAAGACCCTCTCTATTCACATTATTATAAAAGAGAAACGTGCTGGTTGAAAAGTATATTAAAGGCAGCTGAACCCCATTGGTGGTAATATATCTTCTAATGAGGCTTAGCTGTCACCCATCAGGAAAACTAAGAGTAGTATTCTGGTAGATGACCGACTCTGATAATGGGAAGAAGCTAAGCAATTACATTATAGAGTTCTTCATAGTTGCCTGACCTATGACCCTGTGTCAAACACACTGATTCTACACAGAACCAAAACTACAGAAATACAGCCATATGGAAGGGAAATGCATATGAAACAAAGTTACATATACTTAAGATAGAGCCATAAATTTCTGCATTTGACCATTACAGCTTTTAAAGGAAAGTTGTAAACTATGAAGGGATGGGTTAGCAAAGTTATTAACGAACATATATGGTTTTATAATGAGTAAAGTGTAATGTATGGTGAAGTATATTGTATGTAATGATTTTATAATTAGTAAAGTATAATGTATGGTTTTATAATTAGTAAAGTAGATTGTATGTAATGGTTTTATAATAAGTAAAGTATAATGGAAGCATAACATGATTATAATACGGAACTATGTGACCATATATGGAGAATGAATGAGCTCATTGAAACCTGTGTCTTAGAAATGTATAAAAACAGGGAAATCATAATCATTCCTTGTTCAGATTTGCTGAAACCAAAATTGCACTGAACCTTTGCGCAAATAAAAGTATCTGTCTGACCCAGGAAGGTTTTTCAGTCTTTCTTTTCTACAACAGTTTGAAGAACCATCTTTTCCCAATCAGATCTATTTGACTCACCAGGCCAGAGAGGCAAGGAATGCTATGGATCATTTCTCCTAAGGAGGTCCATTTGGAGAACCAAGAAGAAAGGCCTTCTCTGTGGTGGGTCCCTCCCTGTGGAACATTGTCCCTGCATAGATACGTTTGGTGACACTTTGACCATCTTTTGCAAGGCCCTGAAGACTGGTTCTGCCAATGGGTGTGGTGACCCCCGAATGATATGAAACCCATCAAGTTGCTCCTTTAATTGTTGCCAGGAGGGTAGGAGGTTATTGCTCTCTCTTGCTGGAAGAACCATCCTCTAGGTTCTGCTCCAAGTGGGGAAAAAGACACTGGAAACATGGAGACTGCTTGGAAAGATGGTTTAATGGTGGACAGGATCACATGGCTTGAGTTCCTGAACAGAAAAGGGCAGATACAGTAAATCCTCGGGTTTTTATGCTCTCTCTGGCTTTGCATTTCCTGGGGCCCCGAAAGAGTATCCTGATTGGTTGTCAGACTCCCAGGGGATGGGGGTCTTAGCTAGCCTTGCTGGCTGATGGTCACATGTGCTTCCCAGGTCACATGCTTCTCAGGTCACATGTGGTGAGTTTCATCCTAGATGGGGCCCATTGTGTTAGTTTCTGTTGCTATTGTGTTGCAAATGTCCAAAGGATTGGGTTTCTGCCTCTGGCCCATTAACAAAGGGTGGGGGGCAGGAAGGTGGAAGCTGCTTTGTCTTTAAAATATGCTTCTCCATTTCTCATCCAGGGAAATATAATATTCTGCCTTTTTAATATTTCCCAAAATATTTCACTGTTCCAGGAAAGGGGTGGATGCTAACTTCCTACACTCTATTGCTTTGTATTGAGTTTTTATCCTTGTAAGCCTCCTGGAGTCACTGAGAGTGAGTTGGGTGGCCTTATAAATTTTCTTAAATAAATAAACACTAAACAGTACAAGTAAAGTGAGCTTAAAATAGCAAAGACAAGACCAACCTGGTGCTAGTTGGAAATGTTCAAGAAAGCACTCTGATAATATTAGGACGACAGGTCTTAGCATTTGTGGAACAATTCAGCCATCTTGGTAGTATCATGAATATAAATTGGGCAACAGGAGATATGAAATGCTGAATAGGCAAAGCAATTGCTGTCTTCCAACAAATGCGCTCAGTATGGATCATGTCCACCATAAACACAGCAACCTAGATCATATTATGTGCTTTGCTGGACATGTGTTCTGCACGAGTAAGCAATGTCCAGCAAAGACTGCAGTCAATTGGATACCACCAGATGGCCGGAGAAAAAGAGGAAGGCCAAATAAAACCTGGCACCAAACATTTAGGAAGATCTGAAAAACATTAATCTTAAATAAAAGGATGAGTAACTATAGTTGTGGACCAAGAACTGTGGAATATGCTTGTAGTCCAATGTGCTTAGTACAGGATGTAATGATGAAACATTACTAATGATGAGAGGGACAGAAATGCAAGAAGTTGTATACAAACTTATACTGGTATTAGGTATATCGCTCTACAGCAGAGGTCTTCAAACGTGGCAGCTTTAAGACTTCAACTCCCAGAATTCTCCAGCCAGCTATACTGTGCTGGCTGGAGAATTCTGGGAGTTGAAGTCCACAAAGTCTTAAAGCTGCCACGTTTGAAGACCTCTGCTCTACAGTTTCCTTCTCTCCACCAGAGGATTCGAGGGATTCGTGATTGCTGCGCACGCGCGCCTAATCATGCGCCGACTCCTTTTTCCGGACTCAGGGTGAGCTCGCGCTTCGCTGGTTGCCAAGTAACGGGAGGAAAGCGCGCGCTGGAGAGGAAGAGGGTGCCGCGTTCTGGCGGCCGTGGCTTCCAGTTGCCTTTGGCGAAGTCTTCTCTTCATGCCGGCTCTTCTCTTCTCGAAAGGTGAGCTGTGTGGGGGACTGATAATGGAGGGGAGTCCAAAGGCAAGAAGAGGAGAGGGAGCCCGCGGCCGGTTTTCCACCTGGGTGTGTAATCTGAGCTTGCTCTCGGCCGTATTTTTTTATGATTCCGTGTTTCTGAGAGCAGTAGCGTTGCTCGGTTGGTAACTATTCTGAGACTTCTCCATCCGTCTCCTGAAGCCCCTTGGCGAAGCGGGTTTTCTATATTCCGAATTAATTCTGCAAAAATCAGTGAAACATGTCCAGAGGGTTGCAAAGGAAACCTTCGTAGAGGCAGCTGGGTGGCCTGTTTATCTGTCTTAAGCTTTATAAAAGCTCCTTGGGAGAACTTAATCGTGATTTAAGTCTATTAATATAATGATATGAAATCGATATAATTATATTAATTTGATGTAATTAAAATATAATAGGTGTCAAAGCTAAGAATTATTTTAATACCCATGAAACTTCCCTTCAACAGTGTCAAAGTACCTGATAAAATGCTACTTCAACATAGTACAATTTAAAGCAATTGAGCCTTGACTTGTTGCAAGGAAATAAGATGCAGGCAATGTTTTGGATCCAATGGGGGGAAAATATGTTGTCAGTACACGTTTATAGGTAGGGACTAGTAGGAAAGCGAAATGGAAACACATTATTTTCCTTAAATCCTCAAATTGTAATGTTTTTGTTTTATGTTTTCTGAATTTTAAGGGTACAATTGAGAACAGATAATGTGGGACAAATTCTCCATCACCAATATATCTAAGCATTCTGTCCATACTTTAAACTCTATTGAGCTTAGTGAGACTTCCCCCCTTTGTGATTTATATAGTATCACAAAGCTCATGGATATTAGACTTGAGGGAAATAAGGCTAGTGTGAGAAAATAAGTAGGCTATATCTACAAGCAATGGCAGCACCTAGTTGACCTTAGTATTAAAACCATGCAAATATTAAGCAAAACTGAAAATATGTCATGGAAGAAACAATGGCAACTGCTTTCAAGGAAACAAGATGAAAATATTCATTGACCACTCCAAAACATTAACTTTCTTCTGCTTTAAGCATTTTTGGTTATGCATGTTGTATGTTTTGGGTCATTGTCTTGCTGCATGATCCACTTGCTCTTTAGTTTTAGTTCATAAAACTAAACATCCTGTAGAAACATCCTGTAGAAACAGAACTAAACATCCTGACATCCTGTAGAATTTGGTGGTATAATTCAGAATAAATTCCATTAATGATGGCAAGCTGTCCTGGTCCAGAGACTTAGCAAACCAGGCCCAACCACGATACTGCCGCCACCAATAGGATAAGGTTCTTAAATTGGAATGCAGCATTTGTGTTTTACATAATTCTTATGTAATACATAATTTACATAATTTCTAAAGAATACATAATTCTTTAATTCAAGCCAAAAAGTTCTATTTTGGCCCCATCCATCTACAGAACATTCTTCCATTAGCTTTCTGACTGATCCTGGTCTTTCACAAACCATGCAGGGGAGGGGGAGAACATTTAGTAGTTAGGGAAGTTTTAGAAGTTATATTTGTCTGAAAGAAGCTCTTTAATTCCTGGGGACCCTTCAATTTGTAATAATAACAGTTCATTAGGTCTCCCCCTGTTCAAAATGGGGGTTCCACTGTTTAATATTACAAATATTAGATTACTGAACAATCCAACACATGCCGGGTCATTGTTTCAGAGATATTACCTTACCTAAATAGAGAAACATAATGACAATGGATGGACAAAAAATCAGTGAGAGTGATTTCCCTTCGAACTTCTTTGTGGGAAGCTGGCAGCAAGCATCAGCAATCTTCTTTCCTTCCTCCATACCTTCTTCCATCCTCCCTCTCTCCCTCTCTTCATTCCCCAAAAGGCCAATTGATTATTCACGTTCTGGTCTCTTACATATTTTTTTCTTTACATAAAAATATTAAGGCATCTTTTTGCATCATCCTGGGTGCATGCTAAAGTTTTGCTTTCATTTAAGTAGATGTATATATAGAATGGAATAGTTTGTTTGTATTATATTTGTATTTTATTGTTTTAATGCAACTCTGCTTCCACTAATTTGAGTTTTGCCTCCAAATTCTTTAGTTATCTCTATTAACATTTCTGAAGCTTCTATTCTTTGATCCACTTATTCTCAGATCCTACTTGAATTACCAGTCTGTCATAAATGTTGATAATGAGGAGAACTGAAATTTGTTTGCATTTCCTGATGTGATTGCCAAGATAATGAAATGAAGATTATCGTCCAATACATAGATCTCTGATATAAATAAGACTTTTGAGATTCTGGAGAAGAAGTATCATTCTTCCATTTTAGAAAGGTCCTTGCTCTGTTGATCTTCACACATTTTTGAAAAATAATATGTAATCTTATGTTTAATGTATCTGTTTGTACTGATTAAACAATGATGAAACAATCAAGAGTAAAAGATTAAATAAAATCATTGTTTGATATATATTACACAAAAACACTATACACAAAGCAAGTTTTAAAACTAAATTGAATGAATATATGTTAAGGATTAAAAAGCAAAAAGTTTCTTTTTTATAAGAAATTCATGTCTTTCACATATAATCATGGTTAAAATGATAAAAAAATCCTGTTAGACTATGGTTAAAAACATTTTTTTATCTTGGAATGCCCTCCTTTGGTTAAGGAAAAGAAAACTGGGAAACAGCAACACCATTTCTTGTGTTGGAGTGCTCTCTTGTGGTTAAAACAAGATTTTTTTTGGTGAAAAGTTTCTTTTTGGGGGGTAGGAAGGAAAAGCAGACCCAAATTAGTTTTCAACAAAAGATAATCTTGAAATTGGAAACAATAAAATAAATATAACTAATTAAAATGTCTATTTAGGAATGTTCAGCTGCAGAAACCATGTGATATTGTGGTAACCAAGAAAAATAAATCTACATTTTCAATTTTAGTAATGAAAATAATATTTAAAGCAAGGTGAGTTTCTCTTGAAAGTAAGCAGAGGTCATAGTTCTTAATGCAGATTAACAAGTATCTTGAAAGCCAAATTATGTTTTTATCAAAACAGATTTCAAAAATCATAAGTTTTGAGGATCTTTATTATGTTAAATAATGTTGACAGAAAAGGAAAGAAAACATTTGGGAAGTAATATCAAGGGAATAAAATTTCCACAAATAGTAAAAGTATAACTATAAATTTCAATTTAAAAATTTCTACAGAGATTAAAAGGATCAAAATACAAGATCTGAGAAGTCTGAAACTAGAAACAAAAGATACGAATCTATAAAGCTGTAAAGTCCATCTCCTGAGGTTCTTATCAGATTAATTGTTGTTGAAATTGCAGTTGATTTAATGAAGATTATTAATCCTCTGGGCTCACCCTCTAGGAACAACCCCAGAAACAAATTAGCCCTTCTGCCAAATTCTTACTAATTAACAGCTAAGAAAGTCTCCTTACAGTCTGGAGGGACAAATTTTATGTCTCCTAGTAAACCACATCTTCTCTCTTCCTTTGTAGCTAGTTGATATTGATGGGGGAGGTCCCTCCTTTATGGGGTTTTACAAAGTTCAACACTCTTTTTTCTTCCATTTAGGCTATACATGAAATTGCTAGGTGAGATCAACTGCCAGTTCAGGGTTCAGTATTATCAATATTTGAATGATAATGAATTATATATCTTTTTATATTTATTTTTAATAGTAATTCATTAAAACCATAATCACAAAGATAAAAACAAATACAAACTAGAAAAGAAAAATAGAAAAAAAAATAAAGATATAGTAAAGTAAACAGGGTGGATTTGATTTAAATCAAACTGATTTAAATCACTAGTCAGTAAGGCTTGATTTAAATCATAGTTTTCTAGATAAAGACTAATTCTTGCTGGTATAACTTTAATATGCAAGTAGATGAAGATTTTTAGAATAACAACTTTTCATATTAGTTTTTTTATCCCCAGTTTAATATGTTAATCATTCATATTTGGACAACTTTTCTTTTGTACTTAGAAAGGAGAAAAATAATAATTACCTTAATAATAACAATTTAAATAGATTTATTCAACGGAAACAATAACATTACAGCATATATTATTTGCTTAAACAAACATCCATGTATGTTAACTAATTTGGCTAAACAAAATATATATATTTTAAGAAACTTAGACTGTCAGCCCAGCCTACACATGAAAAACTTAAATACTGTCCTCTGTAGCTCACTCGTCATCTTCATCTTTTTCTTTGTTCATAATCTGGAAAAGAAAAACAAGCTTGCCTGCTTTATCGGGTCCCAAACGATTTCTCAATTTAGAATGAATGAGTCCAAAGGAAGAGAATATTCTTTCAACGCCTGCAGAAGAAGCTACTTCTGTTAAAAGTGAAATCATTACTTAAACAGTCTCTAAATCCAAGTGCTTAAGTGACTTCCACCAGTTTACTGGTGTGACTTTCTTTAAAATATCTTCAGCAAACATATATTTCTTGAATGGTTCCCCCTTAGCTTTGAAGTTTATTATAGTTTGCATTACAGATGGATGATTGCTGGATACCCATGTCATAGCTAACTCCTCTTCCTCAGCACTTAAGTTTTGACCCTGCTACTGGATATTGACAATATTTGCCAAAAAATGAGCTGGAGACAGTACTTGTCCCATTCGTTTCTTTTAATGCTTGTAATTTAATTCTGTCCATGTGTAGTTCTGTTTTTAAGTGTTCACTCAGTTCCTTCCAAATTTCAACAGCATCAGCAATAAAACAGCTATTTTTCTGTATTTTGTTTAAAGCTTCAGAGATGGGTTTTAGGATGCTCAGCATATGTTCAACATTAAGCCCAATGTTGAGGATTTTGGCCGTGACAGTGCCATCTATTTTATCTCGATTTTCTTTACAAACTGTCATCAGAATAGGCCAGTTCTTGATATATTACTCAAAACAGTCCACCACAGAGTTCTATCTAACATCTTGTGGGAGCGTTAGCTTGGTTCCACCCATCCTTTTCAGAGCTGCTGCAGCAAAATGATTGTTATGGAAGTATTTAGCAATTTCAACAACATTAGTCTTTATTTCTGGAACGCTTAAGTCTTTGGCTAAGAGGTGCAGCAAATGAACACTGCAACCATATGTTATTAGCTTTGTATTCTCTTCCTGCTCTTCTAAATTTCTTCTCATCTTGGATACATTTGCAGCATTGTCTATGACCAAACTGCGTACTAGACATTTGAATTTTTGTTCACATGTTATTATAGCTTTTATTGCCACTTCTTGTAAGTATTCTGTTGTGTGTGCATTTCCTGACATATCAATTGTTTGTGCAAGGAAGACTTTCCCTTCTTCTGTTGTTATACAAGCACATACAATAGGATCATTGTGGACATTACTCCACCCATCAATACTTAGGTTAACAATTCTACCCTCCAGAGCTGTTGCACATTGCTCCATTTCTCTGTCGTACACTTTATCCAGCAGTTTCCCTGCAACATCTGCTCTGCTGGGTGGACTGTATCCTGGTCTTAGTGACTGAACCATATTAATGAAATGTGGGTTCTCAGTCAGACGGAAAGAAGAGTTCGTTGCATAAACAAACTGGGCAATTTTTTCATCAATTAACTCTTTTTCTAATCTGCTAGTTTTTGTCACAAACTTATCTATGGTGGTTCCAGGAGGGAAGGGTTTTTTCTTTCTTTTAGGTGATAGTGATATGTGGCTGTGGGTGTCTGATGATGCTAATGAAGCACTTTCCTGGATGGATAACTCTGAAACTGTAGAACAAGAGGATGGTGATCTTGAAGGTGGATAGTTTCCAGAATCCATGAATTCCCCTAAACAAAAAAGTCAATGCTGTTATTTTATTGTTTATACAATTTCTGCTTATTGTACACAGCACTGCCCCAAAAGGAATATTTGCTTTTCTTCATAACTGTACCAAATGACAGTAACATGCAGTAATAATAAATATAATTTTGCTCAAACATGACAGTTCAAGGCAGTCTTTAGAAATATGATTCAATAAAAACGTTTACCAACCTGAAGATCCTGCCTGTTCAAATGTGTTTCTTTGGTCACCTTCATCACAGCACTTCTCATGATGTTGCCTCATTTGGGCCACCAGGCCTTGCATTTCTTTGCTGCAGTGTTTGCAGTTTGTACGCATGCCTGCCTTACCGATTGGTAAAGGAACTTCATTAAAATATTGCCAAACTGGGTCTCTTTTACGGCCTGCTGCCATTATAGGTTTTTTCCTCCAAGGAAAGAATGTGATAAACCTCAGACCATACACACAAAAAGATCCAAAGACTTGCAGTATTGTGCTCAGAAAGTTTCACTTTCATTTTGTACTGCTTGTCTGCTTGCCCCTTCCTCCTCACGCTTAGTTTCACTTTCTTCTTGTGCAGATCTATTCCACTCCAAACAATCAGAAAAATATTGTTTCTATTCTATTCACTGAACTTCTTGAAACTTAGCACTGAAGGGGTTGATTCTATATTCATAGGTTTGTAGAACAATAGGATTAAGGTCTTTTTCTCAACTCTGTTCATGTTATAACATTTTTGCTGTGAAGAAGAGGCATGTGATCTCTGCTGAGTCAAATTCAGTTTTGAGAACTGCAGAAGTAAACCAAGCATCTGTGATAATATCTTGTAGACAGAGAAACTGCCCAATAATCTTACAAAAACCTCTGGAAGAGCATGACATTATGAATGGATTAATGGAATTTATTTACCAAAAAAATTAAACATATACAGCCTTATTCTACATACCGTATATACTCGCGTATAAGCCGAGTTTTTCAGCCCGTTTTTCAGGCTGAAAAACGCCCCCTCGGCTTATACGCGGGTCACGAAAAAAATGACTTTTTCCCTGCAAGCTAGGAAACAGCGGGAGAACGGGGTTTGCTTACCCCGCCCACTCCCAATCTATTGGGACTGCCTCCTGAGTTCCAGCTGATGGCTAGAGGAAAAAAAAAACTTTAAATTCTTGCGGTGGGGCTTCAAAGGCCCCCCCTACAGCTGATTAGGGTTAAAAGAAAACAAATGAGAAGATCGGTGCTGGCTGCAAAAAGGTGCCTGCCGCAAAGAGCACATTTTTTTTTCTCCTGCTGAAACCAAAAGCGAAACTAAAACAGCTTGTTGGCTTTGCTGTTTGCTAAGGCAGATTTCTTTTTCCTCATCAAAAAAGGTTGGTGCAAACAATGGGAAATTTATGGCAAATGGCAAAGAGGGGAGTTCAAGATTTTAAAACACAAAAGAAAAAAAAGCTCTATTTAAATAGGGAATTGTAATAATTGAGATATTATTAATTGTATATTGTGTTGAAAGCAGAAATTGGTTAAGTTGTGGTTTGGAAGAATATTGGGGGAAATTATTTGGTTTATTATTATTGGTAAATATAATTAATTGATTTGTAAGAAACTAGATTGCATGGAAATAATTGGAATATTCATGTTCATATTGATTAATATACAAAAAAGATAGTTATATAACTAATTGATTTAAATTAAAATGTTGAATTTGTATTAAACAACTGTAATATTACCTAATTAAGCAATGTGAGGATTGATATAAAAATAGATGACAATGGGAAGGGGTATAATATAGAATAGAAGTGAAAAATTGAATTTGATTAAGATTAGAGATGAGGATGAAGGGTAATATTGTTTTTTTTTAAAATAGATGAGGAATAAATATGGCTAAAAGGAAATATAGAAATTGTAAATTTAAGTGAAATGACTAAACACTGTTTAAATTTGTGAACCGGCCAAATATTCTGTTCAAAGAAAATACATTGTATGTTTGTATGTGTGTTTCTAATTATTGATATTTATTCATATTTGTTCTCTTTTATTCTTTAAAGTTTAACAATTCATTCTTTATCTTAATATCTTTATATGTGTTTGGGGTTGGTTTTCTTCCCTTTCACCTTTTTTTTTGTACAGCAATCTTTCTCCTCAAACCTACCACCTCTTTTCTTTCCTTCTTACTTTCTCTTCCACCCCCCTTCTTCTCCTCCCTACTTCCTCTTCCTTTCTTCTTCTCCTCCTCTCTTCCTCCCTCTCCTTTTATGCAGATGGATTCCTTTTATGCACATGGAGTACTCAGAGGGCTGAAAAAGTTATTTTTGACTGGTCCTCGCACTTGTGACCAGTCCTTGAACTTACGACTGTCCTCACATTTTACGTTTTGGCCCTATCTTGTCACCATGGTGAAGAGAAGCAGTTGTGAAATGAGTGATACCATTTTTAAGAATGCTACAATGGGCATAAATGATGACCAGTCATAAGTGCGAAGACCGGTCAAAAGTGCGAGGACCTGTCAGAAATCACTTTTTTCAGCCCTTTGAGTAGTCCTTTTGTGCACATGGACTACTCAGAGGGCTGAAAAAGTTATTTTTGACTGGTCCTCACACTTATGACCAGTCCTCGAACTTCTGACTGGTCCTCACACTTATGACCATCCTCACATTTATGCCCGTGCAGCATTCTTAAAACCATGTCACTCATTTCACAACTGCTTCTCTTCACCATGGTGACAAGATAGGGCCAAAACGTAAAATGTGAGGACAGTCGTAAGTTTGAGGACTGGTCACAAGTGCGAGGACCAGTCAAAAATTACTTTTTCAGCCCTCTGAGTAGTCCATGTGCACAAAAGGACTACCCACAGGGCTGAAAAAAGTGATTTCTGACAGGTCCTCGCACTTTTGACCAGTCTTTTTTTATTTTGAAATTTACCAGTAGCCGCTGCATTTTCCACCCCCGGCTTATACGCGAGTCAACAAGTTTTCCCAGTTTTTGGGGGTAAAATTGGGGGGGTCGGCTTATATGCGGGTCGGCTTATACACGAGTATATACGGTAATTAAAAAACTAATCTTTATTTCATGATGGAATAACCTTTGGATGGTAATATATTTTCCTCAAAAAGCATTTTATTTTAAAAAATCCGATTTAAATCAAAAAAATCTGATTTTTTTTATTTTTTTTAAAAAAATAATTGATTTTTATCCACTCTGAAAGTAAATAAATATATAAAAAAATGATTACCCCCTTCATCACAAGAAATATGAACAATTTTAAATATTCTCCTTCAATTGTAATCATTAGTTCCTTTTGGTTCCCTGTAGACTGATCCTTCACAGCCTCATCCTATCATTTTTTTAAAGGAAATTCCCCAAAAAGCATTATCAGGATTCTTCTACTTAATTTCAAATTTCTATTTCAAATCATCTGGGTCCTTAGTTCATTTGTAACTTTCCCAAAAGTTGTAATCACCCTTTTGCTGTTTATTAATTTCTTTTAAAGTTTTTGAACTTGTATTTAAAATTTATTTTGTTAAGTATTGAAGGAAACTCATTTAGTGTATTTAGAATTTGTTGAGCCAAACGTTCCTAATAGCTAAAAGGCAATTAACAAATAATTTCTGAAAATGATTAGAAAAAGAAGTACCGTATATACTCGAATATAAGCTGAGTTTTTCAGCATGTTTTTCAGGGTGAAAAAAGCCCCCTCGGCTTATATTCGAGTCACGAAAAAAAAGCCTTTTTCCCTGCAACCGTTTTGGCTCCTGGGGTTGCACGGATGCTCGCTCACCCCGCCCCCCTCCACCCAGTCACTCCTCACTTGTACTGTGTGGGTCCTCGCTTGCAGCTTGCCTGCCTGAAGTCCTGCGCCTGCCAGGTAAGCCTGCGAATCGTGGCCTACCTAGCTGCCCCTGCTCTCCCCCCGCCCCCCCATCCCAGCCTGCCTCCCCTACTCCCTTCCCTGCAGCTCATAGCCCTGCCATGCTTCCCTGCCTTCCACGCGGCCTTCCCAGCGTCCCCGAGCCCAGCTTGTGAAGGCAGGCAAGCGGGCCTGACCACGGGGACCACCGGGAAGGCAGGCAAGCCTGGCAGGGCCACCCGGCTGTGGGGAAGAGAGCTAGCAGCTTCCTTCCTTCCCCGAAGCCATGCCAGGCTTGCCTGCCTTCCACACTGCCTTCCCGGCGTCCCCATGGCCAGCTTGCCGCCCACCCCCACCCCGCTTCCCTTTTACCTTTCCTTAACGCGCCCCGCTTCCCTCCCCAAACCTTGGGAGGCAGCATCCTCTGTGCCACAAAGCCCTCAAGGTGGCTGCAGGAGGGGGAAAAGAAAAAAAAAGCTCTTGGCTTCTGAAGCCTCTCGAAGGCTTCGAAGGTGTGTGTGTGTTTGGCTGCAGGAGGGGGAAAAGAAAAGGCTCTGCTCTCGAAGGCTTTGAGTGAGTGTGTCTGTGTGTGTTTGGCGGCGCTGAAATGAGTCACGTGAAGGGAGCCCGCTGGGTAACCACGTCAGCTGGGAAGAAGTCGGAGGGGAAAAGTCGGAGAAAAGAGGAGAAGTCGGAGGGGGAAAGGCAGTTGCTTCGCCGAGCGTTTCTCCGCATTTCATCCCAAGTCATCCCAAGTCAGCCGCCCTCACTGGAAATGTGGAGAAACGCTCAGCAAAGCAGTTGGCAGAGAGAAGGGAGAGGCAGAGATGGAGGCAGCAGGGGAAGGCAAGGGGCCGATCGCGTGGCTCACTTCAGCACTGCCAAACACACAAACACACACACGGACTCAAAGCCTTCGAGAGCCAGCCGAGGCTTTTCTTTTCCCCCTCCTGTAGCCACCTCAAGGGCTTTGTGGCGCAGAGGACTCCGCCTCCCAAGGTTTGGGGAGAGAAGGAGGGTGCGTTAAGGAAAGGTAAAAGGGAAGCGGGGTGGGGGTGGGCGGCAAGCTGGCCATGGGGACGCCGGGAAGGCAACGTGGAAGGCAGGCAAGCCTGGCAGGGCCACCCGGCTGTGGGGAAGAGAGCTAGCAGCTTCCTTCCTTCCCTGAAGCCCTGCCAGGCTTGCCTGCCTTCCACGTTGCCTTCCCGGTGTCCCCATGGCCAGCTTGCCGCCCACCCCCACCCCGCTTCCCCTTTCACCTTTCCTTAACGCCCCTGCTTCTCTCCCCAAACCTTGGGAGGCGGAGTCCTCCGCGCCACAAAGCCCTCGAGGTGGCTGCAGGAGGGGGAAAAGAAAAAAAAGCCCTTGGCTTCTGAAGCCTCTTGAAGGCTTCGAAGGTGTGTGTTTGGCTGCAGGAGGGGGGAAAGAAAAGCCTCAGCTCTCGAAGGCTTTGAGTGAGTGCGTGTGTGTGTGTCCCTCCCCAAACCTTGGGAAGGCAGCGTGGAAGGCAGGCAAGCCTGGCAGGGCTTCGGGGAAGGAAGGAAACTGCTAACTCAGAGGAAGCGCGGAGGATGCTGCCTTTCAAGGTTTGGGGAGGGAAGCGGGACGCGTTAAAGAAAGGTAAAAGGAAAGCTGGGTGGGATGGGATTTGTTCCCCCCCTCACAATCTTCTTCCAAGCACCGATGGTTCCTCCTTTAATACCTGGTCCTGCACTTGACCTGGCCGGACAGACCCCCCCCAGCGCCCTCCCTCCTGTCCTTCCTTCTCCAGTCGTAAGTTCGAGGACTGGTCACAAGTGCGAGGACCAGTCAAAAATTACTTTTTCAGCCCTCTGAGTAGTCCATATGCACAAAAGGACTACCCAGAGGGCTGAAAAAAGTGATTTCTGACAGGTCCTTGCACTTTTGTCCAGTCTTTTTTTATTTTGAAATTTACCAGTAGCCACTGCATTTCCCATCCCCGGCTTATACTCGAGTCACTAAGTTTTCCCAGTTTTTGTGGTAAAATTGGGGTCCTCGGCTTATATTCGGGTCGGCTTATACTCAAGTATATACGGTATGTTACTCAGTGTCCTTAAAAGTGCTGACCATGGTTTGAGCAAGATGGCTATTATGAAGGCAAATATATGTGTCCCAGGATAATGTTGCAGGATCCATTCTGGGTAGTTCACTGGGACCAAAGTTTTAGTCTGTCACATTCTGGTGAGAAAATGTGGTGAGAGAGAAATTCCCTGAAACTGGGCTCCAACACAAGTCCAAAAGCTCAGAAGACTAAACTTCTGGTCCCAGTGAACAACTCAAGATTGGATTCTGCAAGATGGCTATTCCTTTGTTTCCCACTGGAGATCACTGTCTTGTGGTCTCCTCATGAGGAGCAACTGTCTTCAGTACTGGTGGGTGATCTCAAGTCCTTTCTTTTTCTAGAGAGAAATTATGAAGAACCGGTGTACTCACCAGTGCTTCATTCTGCTACAGTTATTGGTTCAATATCTGATACCCAATTATATCTCTCAACCCCAAGATGTCCAGGTGATGTTGAAGTTCTGACTCAGTTCCTATCATCTTTTTCCCCCCAAAGGCCAACATTGCAAATTAATCTCTGACCTATAAATACTTTACAGCTACTATTTCTGCAAGCTTATGATTCCTAGCAGCCAGTTCAGTTGGCCTTTTAAAAATGGCCTCTAAAAGTTTATGATCTCTTTCTACTTTTCACTGTCTTTCCATAATCCAGATCACGGCCCCTGAAACCAAATTTCTCAAAACAGTAGCATTTTTCTTGCTAGTTTGTTACCTGTTTTGTTTTCAGTTATGTTACCTGAACCTACAGTAGTCTTTAAGAATTGTGATCTAAGGAGTCTATTTCTTACAGGGGAACAAGCAACCTTGGAACAAGTTTAGAGAGATTCTTTCAAAAAGTTCAGTTAGAGAGAGACATAGCTGACAGCACAAAGAGTGACTGCATCGTCAGTAAAAGGAAGGATTAAAAGAGTTAGTCAGAAGTAATTTATGCTGAATTACATTTTCCAACTGACAGTGATTAAGGCTGAGTAGCACTTAGGTGTGTAAAATGCCTTAGGATATGAATTTGTTTTATTATATTTTCTCTAAAAAGAATCAGCTAACACTTGCAATTTGTTTCTTTCCATAATAAAAGCTACTGTCTCAGAATACATTTATTCTCTTATGAATATCTACTGGACTCTCATATCATTTAATAAATTAGGCACTTTGTGGATTAAAGATGCACTTTAATCCATATGTAGATTTATGTTAATTATCTGACATTGTGATATACTTGGATATATTAATTAGTAGCTATGATATTTAAGATCCTGATATCAATTTATTTCGCTAAAGAAAAGTGATAGTATAGATTAGGCTGGTAGTCAACAGTCTTAAGTGACATTTGTGTTAAAGGATGTTGTAGGTGCTATCCGTCCAGTTGTAAAATTTCATATGTAAATACAAATCTTGCAGAGATTTGGGCCATTTTTATTTTGAAAAAAATCTTGGGAAGGAAAATATATACTGAAATGGTAATTTTGGCTTATCCAAAATAGGAGCAAAGTTATATGATATCTTCATGTAGAAGTTTTTAAAAAACAAACTTGTTTGTAAATGTGAATGAGGCTTTGGGTATTGCAATATTGGAAATAGAAAAGGTGGGTTTCAGTTATAAGCTAACACTAGGGCAGTTTGCTCATTCATTTTTTGTCACTCTAGAACATAATATACTAGAAGCTCTAACAATAGTCATAAGAAGTTAACCGTAAGGAAAAATAAATGTTTCTAGATACCGGTAAATGCAGAGATTTAAATTATACTGTTTGACCACATTACCAGCTCTCTACATTTAGTTGCCAATGTGACTCATATTTCAGTCTAGTGATGGTATTGTAGCAATTAATTGTATTGAAGACTGAAACAATTCAGTGCCCCCCCCAACAGTAACAGAAGCAAAAAGTAAGCAAAAAACCCCCCAGTTCTTTTATTGGAATAATTCAAAATAAAAAAAAAAGAATGGGTAAACATTGTCCTTCTCCAGAATGCTTTGTAAAGTAAAGTAAAAAAAGGGAACATAAAATGTGAAAGAAGCAAGAAAATCAAGAAATTTTGCTACCATGGATTGTTGTTTGTTTTTAATTGTTTATATTTCACTTTTCTAGACCACCCATCTCCTCAGACTGACCTTCTCATTGTTGATCAAAAGTTAGAAGTAACATTTTTAATAATTGATTAGTATTTTCAAATAACTAATTAATCACACATGATATTGCTCATCTGTACCAGTTAGTCTTCAGTTTCCTTGAAGGGTGAAAATAAGTTGTTTTACCTTTCATGTTGTTCATTGAATTGATAAATGAAGTGTTCAGTCTTCAAGCATATATAAATATCTATTGAATTAAAAAAATAATTTATTCCAGGTAATTTACACATTGTCCAGTAATGATTTTTCCCATGTTTTAAGAGGACAGAATCCTGAGGTTTTCATTCTCATTCATAGCTCAGAAAATTAGCTCTCCTGGAAAATTCAAGACTTAGAAGAAATTGGAAGGTGTAGAAATAAACTACCAAAGGCATGAAATACGCAGTTAGAGAATTGTTTCCATATCAAATGTTAAGGTAATAAATGAAACACTTTGGATATGTGATGGAGTGACATTTCACGCCACTTGCTTATTTACATACAATTTTTTATGCTTCTTAAGAGATGCTTAGATTATAACTTCTTTTCAAGGAAGAAAGCTAAAAATCTTACCCTGTTATAACATACATGACATATATAAAACAAATGTATATAACAAGAATTAACATATAAGAAATGGGAAGCCACTACAATAATTGTTAAATGCTTTGTAAAACATATATTAACACGTTCATCACTTTTTATCAAGTAAAAATATTTCTCATCAATTGCATCACCATTTTTGGGTTGAATTACTGCAAAGTTTATAACAGAAAGATTAATCCAAAAAGGAGAAATTTCCTAACAGTTAGAACAATTAATCATTGGAACAACATGCCTCCAGAAGATGTTGGTGCTCTAATACTAGAAGTTTTTAAGATTGGAGAAGAGATTTTAGACATCTGTCTGAATTGGTATAGGGAAGCAGCCCCCAACCTTTGGGCACCAGGGACTGGTTCCATGGAGAATGGTTTTTCCATGGACTGGAATAGAATAGAATAACAGAGTTGGAAGGGACCTTGGAGGTCTTCTAGTCCAACCCCCTGCTTAGGCAGGAAACCCTACAGCACTTCAGACAAATGGTTATCCAACATCTTCTTAAAAACTTCCAGTGTTGGAGCATTCACAACTTCTGGAGGCAAGTTGTTCTGGAGGGGCATGATTTTGCGTGCTGCCTGCATCCTGTGGATGGGGCTTCATTTGGTTGCATGGACTGGTTGCTGGCATGCCGCAAACTGATATCGATTCACGGATCGGGGTTTGGGGACCCTTGGTATAGGGTTTCCTGCCTGAGCAGAGAATTGGACTAGGAAGATCTCCAAGATCCCTTCCAACTCTTGTTATTCTGTTAATTTTTCTTTTTACTGACTAAAGTTTCAAATGGATGAGATGTGTGAAGTGGGCTCATTCAACAATGAAATCCCCCCCCCCCCATTTTAAGAATGCAAGCAAGTATTGAAATTCCTGATTCCATTTATTCCTTATATTTTGGTACAGAATATCCAGAATTTCTATTACAGTCTTATGTTTCTTTATTCAGAAAAAATTATCACTGAATTTAGTTAGCTGAATCAGAGGTAAGTAAACATAAGAATACAATTTTAATGTTTCAAAATACTATGATCTTGAATCTATTATTATTTTTAATTTAAAACAATAATTAGGTTTTTATAGGGTAAGATTGGAGATATTAATTTCTTATTTTGAAACAGAAAAACCCAAATTGGGTTTTCATATTTAGGAAGTCTAAAGACTTAAATCTCTGATTATTGCCCTTAAATCTGTATAATATGTTTGCATTTGGGGAGAAATTGTTTATATTTGTATATTTGTGTGTGTGTGTGTGTGTATGTATACACACACACATACATATACATATATACATATATATATAAGAATTATTGCTAATTTTGAAGTGCCCCACTCGATCAAAAAAAACCTGAGCTGGTATAATGTATATAGTTGTATTCTTAGGTGAGTGAAAAATATTACTGAATGTAAATAAAAGTTATTTTTCAATAAAATTATTATAAATGAGCCTAATTTTTATACTGAAATTAACTGAATTCTATTTTAGAATTCACAATGAAGTCACAATGAAATTTCATTGTTGAAGTATTGTAGATATGATATTATTGAATTCTGTCTAAAATGAATGTTTAATAGTTTTCTATCTGAACTCTCATAATGCCAATAACAGTTTGGTGTATTACTATGCAAAAGTAATTTCTGTTAATTTGAAGCTTACTTTTAATTATAGATTTGCCAAGGTTTCATCAATTTAAGTGATTAATAATGAGAATTGTATCATTTTATCACATGTGTATGTTTGATTTTTTTAAAATTGATTTTTCTGTTGACCAAAATGCTTCTTTAATCTGTGGAAGGCTTTTAATTGCTTTAAAAGAATTCCCTTAAAAGAATGGGAAAGTTGTTCTGGAACATTCTTTGAACACCTGGAGAAAGCAAAATTGAAGATTAGAGAGGAATTACAGATTTTAAGAAAAATTTCCCTCTATTTCTATTGTTAAGTCAATTTAGGATAAAGTTCCAGTGGGTAGGAAAATACTACCTCTAATTTTTTATCCTATCCTTCCTAGGAATAAGATAGTATAAATGATAAATCTGGATTTGATAGTGGGAGCGGAAGACTGAAGGTTCCTGCTGCGGTTGCAGCTGGAGTTGCTTTATGCTGCTCGTGGAGGGGTGAGTGACTTTGGGGCTCCAGGCCACCCCCTCCACCTTTTCTATCAGCAGCTGAAGGAGTTTTATCCTGGCTGGGATACTCCGGACGGTGTAGAACCGCCAATTTAGCCACCGGCGAGCCACTGGCTCCCCGGCATGCTGGAATAGCCGCAGCCACCATTTTGAGCTCCCGTTAGTTTAGGGTGGCTCCAGAGTCACTGCCTGAGGCTCAGAGGCAAACTCTGAAGAAAATTTTATTGAAAGGCGCTTTAAGAGCTGTCTGCTCTAGCGCACTGTCTGCCCTGGGATCGAGCCTCACTGAAAAGAGCAGCTCCTGGACGTGGATGGAAGCAGAGCAGGGAGGCAAGCCAGAGTGTGTGTGCTGACAGGTTTGACAGTCCCAGTGGAGGGGGGGAACTGTTTCTGCCCTACCAATTACTCTTTCTGCACAGAGTGGCAGTTTCAAACTTAAGCCTTCATTACTTGAGGACTGGAGTGAAAGGAGACTTATTCTGTTACCAGCACAGCAGCCTGAGTGCTAGGAGAGTCTAGCCTATTGCCATTTTGTATCACTCTGGGAGGGAGTGACAGTTATTTTAGGCGCCAACTCTGCTGTTGTTGCAAAATTCAAGCCTGCAACTGACTTTTAAAATGGCTGACCCAGAGTTCTTCTCAGACTTGGAACAGCCCCAGACTCCTCCTAGAGCTAAAAAATCCTCTAAGGCCAAATCCAAGAGCTCTTCTTCCTCTTCAAGTAGGAGGGAGCCTGACCCAGGCACTTCAAGGCCATCCATGGAAGACAGAGATGCCCTGAGAAGGCATAATGCCCTGGAAAGGCAGTATGAACGGGCCAAGAAACAGGCCCAGCTTATTTCTGAGCCACTTTCTTCTCAAATTGGAGGAGGAGAAGTTGTATCTCACTCTGTAGTGCACAGGGTTCCTTCTGTCTCTCCTTCAGAGCTTCAGGAAGGTCAGGAAAATGATTCAGCCCCTGTCATGGAGTCCCTTGGGAGCATTCAAGGGCGGCAGCCAGGGGCTAGGAGAGCGCCAGAGGCCATGTATACCCCAACTGCAGCGGGGCTCTGTGCAGGGGGGGGGCAGGGACAGAGCCAGTCCTTTGATTTTCATACCTTATTGACTAATGCATTAGCATAGGCCTTGGCAGCAGGCATTAATCAGCATGGCCATATGCAGCCACCCTTGGCAGGTTGTCAGCCTCAAACATCACTTCAATCAAGGCATCCACCTTTAATTGTCAACCAGCATGAGTCAGTCTACAGTGAGGATTCCTGGCAGGACGAAGTAGACCAGGGGGACCAGGAATTTTCAGACGATGAAGGGGCATTGCCAGATAAGCCGGCCTTTGCAACCCTATTCCATCCATCAGTGTTCAAGACATTGCTGCGCAAGGCGAAGTTAGCAACTAACATGGGATCAGTAGATCAGGGGATCAGGTAGAAGGCTCCCAGGCACCCCAGAATGAATTTTTTGCGGTTCCTGCCCCTGATCACAATTTTATTCCATATCTGGAATTATTTTCAGAGGTCATTAAGAGGCAGTGGGATCACCCTGGGGCCTTTTCTGCCCCCACTGGTCACAACAAGAGGATCTATTGTGTAGAGCCAGTATTAGACAAGCTGCTAGCCATTCCCACGGTAGACCCACCCGTGGTGAGCTTGACTTCTTCAACCATTTTGTCTAGTGATGCTTCAGAGGTGTTAAGAACGGAGGATAGACGGGTGGAGGTCTCCCTTAGGAAGACCTACCAAGCTGCTGCCTGGGCTGTAAAGGCAGCGACTTCTGCCTCATTTTTCAATCGCGCTAATTTGATCTGGTTGAAACAATTGCGTGATCATCTTCTTCCAGATGATTTATGTCTCCAGCAGGATATCAATAAAATGGTGGCTGCTGCCGAGTATTCGGCAGATGCATCCTTAGATGCTGCAAAATTTGCAGCAAGAGCTGTGGCTTCAAATGTAACTTCTAGGAGGCTCCTCTGGTAACGCCCTTGGCATGCAGATTTGAAATCAATGTGGAAATTGGCCTCTGCCCCCTATAAGGGAGTGGATCTGTTTGGGGCAGCTTTGGAGCCTATTCTTGTAGAGGGTAAGGATAAACGGTTTCCTATCGAAGACCAGACCACAGGTTCTCACCTTACCCTCCGAGGCAGCCCTTTCAGCAGGACTCAGAACCCAGTGGGTCCTATTCTTCTAGGACTTACCCCCAGGGGTTTGACAGTTATACAGATAGGCAGTCCTTTCAGGACAGAGGCAGATACCAGTCAGCCTCGAGGAGACCCTATAGGGGAGCAGGTTTCAAATCAGTTAGGCGAGGCAAATGACTCGCAATCCCCTCTTCCCATTGGAGATCATCTCAGTCACTTCATCCATCAATGGGAATCTCTACCACATCCGAAGATTGGATTCTTTGGACGGTGAGGCTGGGTCTCACCTTAGAATTCAGGGCCATACCTCCCGACCGTTTCCTGCCTTGCCCAATGGTCAGACAGCCGGAGAACCATCAGCAAATGTCCCAGGAGATTCAGCATTTGTTAGACTTAGGAGCAATAGAGCCAGTTCCAGCAGGACAGGAACGGTCAGGGGTCTATTCAACTCTGTTTTTGGTCGCCAAATCCTCGGGCGGCTGGAGAGGCATCTTGAACCTAAAGTTCATCAACAAGTTCATTTTATACAAGAGGTTCAAGATGCATTCTCTCCGGTCAATACTGGCCTGTGTGAGACAGGGAGATGTCATGACATCTGGATTTGCAGGAGGCATATCTCCACGTGCCCATACATCCGCAACACCGCAAATTTCTGAGATTTGCCTTTGCCAGCAAGCATTATCAATATCAGGCCATGCCGTTCGGCCTGTCATCAGCCCCACATACTTTCACAAAGTTGCTGGCTGCGGTGGCGGCTACGGCTCGTCTCGTCCCGATTCGACTGTTGTGTTATCTGGATGATGTATTGCTCCTGTCTCCCTCGCATCAGCAGGCCTTACGAAATCTACAGACTGTATGCCACATTCTCGATCTTCATGGGTTTTCCATCAACTGGAAGAAGAGTCACCTACAGCCCACAACGTGCATTACTCACCTCGGGGCTGTCATCGATTCCATACAAGGACAGGTCTTTCTGTCGCCCAAGAGGCAACAGGACATCAGGACTCTGGTGGACCATGTTTTAGCCAAGAGGCAGATAACATTGCACACCTCATTGAAACTGCTTGGCAAATTTATTTCCTGAATAGCGATAGTGCCTTGGGCATGCAGACATGCCCGCCAGCTATAGTGGTTCCTCCTGCCAGCGCAGAGAGCCGGCTGCAGTGCATCGAATGTCAAAGTGAGGTTGCCGGACAAGGTATGTGCTTTGCTCCGATGGTGGGCGTCGGGGGCCATACAGAAAGGGTGCCTTTTCCAAGAGCCCTCTAGGATAGTAGTGACGTCAGACACGAGTCTGACCGGCTGGGGCACTCATCTGGGGGACCGGGTGGTCCAGGGTCAGTGGTCACAGGCGGAGGCCAAGTTCAGTATCAATTGGCTGGAACTGAGGGCAGTCCATCTTGCCCTCCGTCATTTCCAGGACCTTCTATTGCATCAACATGTTCTGGTCTTAACGGACAATGTGACCACAAAGGCCCATATAAATCGAGAGGGGGCACTCAATCCCGTTCCCTGAAGGAGACGGACAATCTGTTCAGCTGGGCAGAGACTCACTTACTGTCGGTTCGAGCAGAGCACATTTCAGGAGTCTCAAACGTTCGGGCCGACTGGCTGAGCCGGACACAGCTGGACCCATCAGAGTGGATGCTTCACCCGGACCTGTTCCAGGAACTGGTGAGAAGGATCGGCCGGCTGTCGACCTGTTTGCCCAACCGGACAACGCACAGCTACTGAAATTCATCTCCCGTTTTCTGAGCCCAGGAGCATTGGACTACAATGCTCTGAGTTGCCCATGGCCTCCGGGCGTGTTATATGCTTTCCCTCCAATCCCCCTCCTCCCGAGGGTGATTCGGAGATTGGTGGCCAAGAGGGCGGAGATATTACTGGTTGCGCCTCATTGGCCGAGACGCCCATGGTTCGCCGACCTGGTGGGCCTTTCTGTGTCACAGCCCTGGCGAATCCCTCAGGAAAGGAGCTCTCTCTCTCTGTAGGTCTGGTATTACACCCAGACCCCCAGTGGCTGCACTTAACTGTGTGGCATTTGAGAGGATCCTCCTGAGGAGAGACAATTTGTCAGGGAGGGTGATTAGCATTATCCAGGCTACCAGGCGGCCTTCCACCACTAGAATCTATGAGACTTCATGGAAAATATTTTGTTTTTGGTGCTCGCATTACCATGTCAACCCCACTTCAGCTGATGTTTTGAATTTTTTACAAGAGGGCCTAGATAAGGGTCGCTCCAGCAACCCTGAGACGGCAGGTGGCTGCCTTGTCAACTGTTTTGTCCTGGGACGGTTCTCACTCTTTGGCTCAGGACTCTAGGATTCGGGGGTTTCTGCGGGGAGCCACTAATATCAGACCTCCGGTGGTCCACAGGTTTCCCACATGGGACTTGACATTGGTCCTACAGGCACTTACGGTTTCCCCCTTTGAGCCTCTGGCGTCAGTGAGTCTTAAACTTCTGTCACTTAAAGTGGCATTTCTCCTGGCAGTTACATCGGCCAGGAAAGTTTCTGAACTGGTGGCCTTGTCGGTCAGGAAGGATTTGTGTCTTTTTAGGCCCAACACAGTTGTTCTTAGGCTTGACCCCGTGTTCATGCCAAAAGTGAATTCCAGCTTCCATCGTGCCCAGGAGATTGTTTTACCGGACTTTTGGCTCTCCTCCAAGCATCAGTTAGAGGTCCAATGGCACATGCTGGATATTCGATGGGTGTTATTGCGATATATAGCTAGAACGGCCCCTTTTCGTAAAACAGAGGCTCTCTTAGTGTCCTTTAACTCTGCCAGGATGGGACAGAAGGTTTCTTCTAGAACTGTTGCACGCTGGATTAAGGCTTACATATCCTTGGCCTATAGTTTCAAAGGCAGACTTGTCCTGGGTAGGGTGTGGGCTCAGTCTACAAGAAGCGCGGCTACCTCGGCAGCCTGGGCTATGCAGGCATCTGTCCTGGACATTTGCAGAGCTGCCACTTGGACGACGTTGACTCCATTCATCAGACATTATAAATTAGACAGTTATGCATCAGCCGACGCTTCCTTTGGGCGTAGAGTATTGCAGCAAGTCCATTCAGAAGCAGGCGTGGGATGCAGTCAGCCTCCCCCCACTATAAAGTGTGTTGCTTGGGTATATCCCAGACATGAATTGAGTAAGCAGCGCAGCGGAAAATGGACGTTGGCTTACCTGAACGTCCTTTTTCGTTGCGCTGCGTCTCAATTCATCCCGCCCTTCCGGCTGACTGATCTTGGGGGGCTGGAGAGTGTTTTGTCTTTTCTTCTGCATAGGTCACGTTGGCAGACGAAGCCTTCGCGGAACAACTGAGGATCTAGGAGAAAAGGAGGCATGACCTATGCAAATTTTAAAGAAACACTACGCTCAGTCCCTGACAAGCAGGCGAGGAAAATCCCAGACATGAATTGAGACGCAGCACAACGAAAAAGGACGTTCAGGTAAGCCAACGTCCATTTTAAAAGTGTTGGTTATATAACATATTCAGTGGATGGCGGGAGGACGACGATGACTTTACTCTGTAAGTTCTTGTTATATCATCCTAAATAGGCTCCCTGGATCAAACATTAAAATAATTAACCAAAATTATTGTCAGATGTGAACGATCATGTCCACATCTGAAGATACAATTATATTGATTTATTGCTAAAAAACCTAAGCATAGAAATCTCCTCAACTAATTGTTAGTAACTGCTTGGAGTTAGAGTCCATGGAATTCAAGGGTGATTTGATCTAGCCCACTTTCTGCTACATAGTGATTCTAGGCCAGGGGTCTGCAACCTTAAAACTCAAAGAGCCATTTGGATCCATTTCCCACAGAAAAGAAAACACTGGGAGCCACAAAACCTGGTGGGCGTGGCCAACTCAATGTCACTCCCACTCAGTTACATGACCTCCCAGCCACGCCTACCCAGGTTTTGTGGCTCCCAGTGTTTTCTGTGGGAAACAGGTCTCTCTCTCTCTCTCTCTCTCTCTCTCTCTGCCTCTCGCTATCTCTTTCTCTCTATCCCTCTCTCTTTCTCTATGTCTCTGCTCTCACTCTTTCTCTGTGTCTCTTCTCTGTGTGTGTTTGTGTCTCCACTCTCTCTTTTTCTCTGTGTCTCTTCTCTCTCTCTTTCTCTGTGTGTCTCTTCTCACTCTTTTTTTGTCTCCTCTGTCTCTCTCCCTCTCCCTTTCTCTCTCTGTGTCTCTTCTCTCCCCCCCCCCCCCCGGGGAAGGAAGGAACCCCTGAACGGGTGCTGGATCAGGGATGAAATGCTCCCACTTCAGACCGGATCACCCAATCCGGTAGCAATGGCCATGGGTGGTTCAGCGAACTGGTAGCAAAAATTCCTGCATACACCCCCCACCCCATGCCCAGCTGAGCCACGTGATCATCAGAGGCTTTATTTTTACTTTTAAAAGCATTTTTTCTACAACCTCTTCGGCTGAAAAAATGCCTTTAAAAGTAAAAAAACAAGCCTCTGATGATCGCGTGGCTCAGCTGGGATCGTCAGAAGCTTTTAAAAGCATTTTTTTTCCCTATAACCTCTTCGGCTGAAGAGGCTGTAGAAAAAAAAAAGCCTTTAAAAGCCTCTGACGATCCCAGCTGAGTTGCCTGATCGTCAGAGGCTTTTAAAAGTAAAAAAAAAAAAAAAAGCCACACCCACAGAACCCGTAGTAACAAATTTTACATTTCACCACTGTGCTGGATGGTGGGAAACTGACATCCGGAAAGAGAGAAAGAGAGAGAGAACAGATGTGAAAGATCTTCTCTAAGAACCCTAAAAAAAACCAAACCCAAAAGTGAGTGCATGTTTGTAAGCAGCCCCCTTCCCAGACATCCTGCATCCATGTGCCAAGAGCAGGTTGCTGCAAGAATACGTGTTTGGGTATAAAACACCCATTGAATCTCACACACACACGCTCTGGAATATGGAGCGAATCTCCATCCCCTGTCGTTGCTCTTACCTTCTCAGGCCACGCGAGGAGTGACTGGGAGGGGAGGGCTAGTGGCAGGGCCAGCCAGTGGTGGGATCACCTGACAGGGAGCCGGAAAAGAGAGGCGAAAGAGCCGTATGTGACTCTGGAGTCACGGGTTGCCAATACCTGTTCTAGGCTTATCCCTCTTTTAACTCCACCCCAGGTTCTGCCACTCCTTCTCCTACACTATTATCCAATTTCTCAAATCAAAGTGTAGCTAAAATTCAATTTTAACCCATAGTATTATTATTTAAATTATTACAGTATGTTGTCCAGACTGTGGAGAAATTACATTTTCCCAAATGGTAATTTTACTTTAGGGTCAGCTTCTAATGACATCCAGGACCTTTTAAAGATGATTATTTAAAATATATATTTTATAGTTGCTGCCTATTTTGATGTACATGTGCAATAATAGTAATCTAGTAAATCAAGGGAAGATTATATCATAGTGATTCTGTAAGCTTATTCATATCAGGGAAGACTTTAGGGTAGTGAGTAAATCTCGAAACATTGATTACCATTAATTTGGTTATGCTGCAGCTTGATTCTGTAGTTGTTGAAATTAATTTTTTCCTAATTAATCTACAGTCTATAATGACAAAGTGAAAACAGAATTTTAGAAATATCTGTACATTTATTAAAAAGAAAAAGCTGAAATATCACATTGGCCTAAATATTCAGACCCTTCACTCGGTACTTTGTTGAAGCACCGTTGGTAGCAATTGCAACCTCAAGTCTTTTTGGGTATGATGCGACAAGCTTTGCATTGGGGGATTTTCTGCCATTCTTCCTTGCAAATCAAGCCTAATCAGCAACCATCGGTGGACAGCCATTTTTAGGTCCCTCCAGAGATGTTCTATAGGATTCAAGTCAAGGCTTTGGCTGGGCCACTCTAGGACATTCACAGTGTTGCCACTCCTAAGCCACTCCTGTGTTGTCTTGGCTGTGTGCTTAGAATTGTTGTCATGTTGGAAAGTGAACCTTCAGCCCAGTCTGAGGTTCTGAGCGCTATGGAACAGGTTTTTATTGAGGACATCCCTATACTTTGCTCCATTCAGCTTTCCCTCAACCCTGACCAGTCTCCCAGTCCCTGCTGCTGAAAGCACCCCCTCATCAGGATGCTGCCGTCACCATTCTTCACTCTTGGGATGGTATTGGGCAGGTGATGGTGCCTGGTTTTCTCCAGACATAACATTTAGATTTGAGGCCAGAAAGTTCAGTCTTGGTTTCATCAGACCAGAGAATCTTGTTCCTCACAGTCTGAGAGTCCTTCAGAACTTTCATGTGTTTTGCACTGAGGAGCGGCTTCTATCTAAGCCACTCTGCCATAAAGACCAGATTGATGGAGGGCTACAGGTCATCTCTCTTACAAAGGCCCTTCTCCCCCAATTTCTCAGTTTGATGGGCAACCAGCTCTTGCAAGAGCCCTGGTTGTGCTAAACTTGTTCAATCTGAGAATTATGGACGCTACTGTGCTGTTAGGAAATTTCAATGCTGCAGAAATTTTATTGTAGCCTTCCCCAGATCTATACCTTGCAATAATCCTGTGTCTAAGCTCTGCAGGCAGTTCCTTTGACCTCGTGCCTTTTGCTCTGCTACAGTATCTATTATCAGCTGTGAGGCCTTCTATAGAGATGTGTGCGCCTTTCCAAATCACTTCCAATCAATTTAATTTACCACAGGTAGACTCCAATCAAGGTGTAGAAACATGTCAGCAACGATCAAGAGAAAAGGGAGGCACCTGAGATAAATTTCATGTGTTGTTGCAAAGGGTCTGAATACTTATGCCAATATGATATTTCATTTTTTTCTTTCTTTCTAATAAATGTACAGACATTTCTAAAATTCTGCTTTTATTTTGTCATTATGGGGTAGTGAATGTAGATTAATGGAAAGAAAATGAATTGCAATAACTGTAGAATCAGGCTGCAGTATAACAAAATTGACAAAAGTGAAGGGGGACTGAATACTTTCTGAATGCAAATGGATCATGCAAATGGATCATGCAAATAGTTGCTAATTAAAGGACAATAAATATTTTCAGCTCTTAGTTCCCCAGAATCAAGTTTGTAGAAGAAACATTTATCTCAATAGATACTACTGGCTATATAAATCCATTAATAGTGGATGCCAAGTATTGGCAATATTTTACATTTACTTTTAAAAAAAGCAGTAATGTGTTTTTTTCTTTTCTTTGGCAATGTGTATATTTTTTCCTAATTATCTGCAAAATCTGAACTATTACTAACAGTGTAATAGAATATCCCTATCATAGAAACACATATTACTTACCACTGTATATTAAAACTGTAAAAGAGAGCTTAAGAGAATCACACTAACTAAATAAGATCACACAGCCATCTTTTTATCAGTAATGGGGCTTGCATAGTAGGCATCTCTACTTCCTTTGATGTTTATATAAAACAGATAAAATGCATAAATTGCTTATAATCAGAGATGAATTAAAGCCAAATAGCATCCCAGAGGACAAAGCACCCCAGGTACCCATCAGCAGCCTAACCAAATGACAGACCTAGAGGAAACTTCAAAGCTGCAGATAATATCCACTGGTAATATCCACAAAGAATCTAGATTCTAATAAAAGCCTGATTTCCACAGTTTTGAGAAATCAGATATTAGCACCCCCAAACAAGAAAAAAAATAAACTATAAATACCTACTCAAATGTTTTATTCTGCCATACTTCTACAAATTATGTTACAATAACTGAATGCCAATAGAGCAAGGTTCATACAAAAAATTTTAGAAATGGATTGTACTATTTAACTATTTGCTCAGAATCATCAACTTTTTGGTAAGAACTTATTTCTTTTCAAATTAGATTGGTACTCTGTTGTACAACTGCTTACAGGAAAAGGAAAATGACAATTTCACTATGAGACAAAGGAACAGTTTGATCTTGTTAGTAATAGTATATTTTTTTCACAACATAAAATATATTTTTATTGCCATTTTGATCATTCTATTAAAGAAGTATATATTGGATAATACATTGTACATTTTGTGTATTACAAGCTCTATTGTAATTCTGTAGAAAATATTTTATTAAGAAATATTTTTTTATACAATAGGAGACCATTGGAAAATTTACATTTAGTAAATATATTCCTTAGCAGGATATTGCTGTTTTACAGTATCTATTGTTATAACTCTAAATAAATATTGTAATAATATTTCAAGCTAATTAATAGGATACGGACCTGCCCCCCATACACAAATGAGGATATAACAAGTTAGGGCAGGGGTCAGCAACCACAAGTGGCTCTTTGGGCCCTCTGCCGCTGCTCCCTGTCCCATCACTGGTTCGCCCTGCCCCTCTTATTTCTTTTTTGGACTCCAGCCCGAAGCAGCAGGAAGCGAAGGCTGCCTTATGTGCAAAGGTGGCGTGAAGGCAGGTACAGGGCAGCTTCGCTCCTGCACTCTCCTCCCCCCTCCTCCTCTCATAATCCTCTGGCCGGCTGTGGCTGAGCCGAGAGTGTGCGCACACACGGAGAGACCCTCTTTAAGCAAGCAGCTGCCTGCCTCGCGTGCACCTTTCCTGAGCTATGGTGCTCACTTGAGGAGGGTCTTCCCACGCGTGCACACGCTCCCAGCTCAGCCACAGTTGGCCCAGGCATCCTGAGAGGAGGAGAGGGAAGAGGGTCGCTGGAGAGTGCAGGAGCGAAGCTGCCCTGTACCTGCCTTCGCGCCACATTTGCACCTAAGGCAGTCTTTGCTTCCTGCCACTTCAGGCTGGAGTCCAAATGTTGTGGCCCGTCAGCGGCCTGTGCGGATTGTAGCTGATTCTGACAGCAAGGAGGCTGGTGTGCTGCGCCAGCAGCCTGTGCAGCTGGCACTCGAGTCAGACAATGAGGAGGCTGGAGAAGATGTGGTGCCAGAGGCAGGGGTTTAGCCAGGGCCTTCAGAACCTCCAGAAGCTCCGTTAAGTGAAGTGGACGAAGAGGAGGAGCCTCTTCTTGATGCAGAGGCGCGCAGAACTGCCAAAAGGCAGGAGTGGCTCCTCAGAAGGAGGTCTCCTCAAGAGTAAGGCTTGGGGCTAATTGGCCACTCTCTTAGCCTATTTAAGGAGGAACGCCGACGAAGCAAGTAGGGAACAACTTTAGTTCACTCTACTTCACGTCTGGATTCTCTGCAAATTGCTTCTGGGCTTTCTGCCAACCTTAGTAAGATTGTGATTACTTTATCTTTGGTTTCTTGTAGGCTGTTAAGAAAGTTTATTAACAGCCTTTGTTTTGAAAAAGACTGAGTAAATTAAGTTTTGTACAAACTTTGTGTGTGCTGTGTTCTTTGGGTTCTGTAGCTGGGGTAGAACACCAAAAAAGAAATAAGAGGGGAGGGGCTAGGGTTAGGGTTAGGGTTAGGGTTAGGGTTAGGGTTAGGGTGACGGGCAACCAGTGATTGGACAGGAATGGAAACTCCTCACTTTGAAATGGCAGTACAAACCCCCAAGGTAATTACTATTTATGTTGTATAAGAAAGAGAGTGAGTAACACATTGCTTTGGCAATTCACATGACTTCCTAATATGCAACTATTACACATCCACATGAACTTTTCAATTGCCTCAACAAAGTTAAAGTTACACCCTCAGGAAAGACACATGCGTGTTCTCTCTCTCTCCCTCCGCACTCGGCTGAAGAGCTGCCAGGAGTGGGCAATGACACAGCAAGGCGATGGCCGGAGCATTAGCGCAGGAGAGAAGCCACATCCTTTTAAGACCCTCTAAGCGAGCGACTGCCCACCCCGCACATGCCTTTGCTGCGCTTTGGTGCTTTCTTGAGTATGGTCTCCCTGCGTGTGCGAACGCTCCCGGCTCAGCCACAGCCGGCAGGGAGTTACGAGAGGAGGGTGGGGAGGAGGACGGTCGCCCGAAGGGAGGGGAGAGAGACACACACACACACATACATATACAGAGAGAGAGAGACATAGAGACACAGTGATACACAGAGGGGGTGAGAGAGGCATAGAGAGAGACATACAGAATGATACATAGAGAGGAGAGAGAGATACAGAGGGAGAGAAACACAGAGGGGGGAGAGGGGAAGATAGGGAGAGGGACAGACACAGATACAGAAAGGAGGGAGATAGGGAGAGGGAGATAGAATAGTTTTGTGGCTGTGTAGGTGAGGCTAGGTGGTCATGTGACTGGGTGGGAGTGAGTGACATCTAGTTGGCCACTCCCACCCAGGTTTTGTGGCTCCCGGTGTGTTTTTTTTCTGTAGGAAACGGGTCCAAGTGGCTCTTTGAGCGTTTAAGGTTGCCGACCCCTGAGTTAGGGGATGAATGAAAATGTGTGGAGTCTTAACAGAAAGCATTTTATACAGCATCATTTTATTAAAAAGTATTTAAAAATTTTGAAGCACTAAATTGAGTCACAATTATGAACGTGCTAATTATTTGCATGGTAGTGTTGCCTTTGAAACTCAAGACATCTGAATTGGCATGAAGCTAGAATGAATCTGGTTCCTGAACTTGAGTGAGAAACATCCAGTACCTTGGTAAAGTGGCTTTTTCACACACATATACCTCCTCCAGTATGAACCCCAAATACTTTAGGCAAAGCGAAAGTCATTTTAATAAGAGGGGACAAGTCTTTACATAGGATACAGAAACAAATGATTATTCACTGTTGGAGAGTTTTTTTAAAAAAATAAAATGGCTGTAAGAGCATGCTTCTGCTCACTTTTATTTATTCAGCCTGTATACCTCTGACTCATGTAGGATAAAAATTAAATAGAATAAAATTATATTAAGGGCTTATTGGCATTACATATGTTCAGTTTGGATGGTGCAAGTCGATCTATAAAAAGAGCCCAGGTTTTAGTATCTTGCCAGAAGAAATCAAGATATGGGCAACAGCCTCAACCAAGGAAGCTATTCCAAAGTGCAGGTGTTGCTACCAATTGTTATTCCCCCACTCATGCCTCTGTATTTCAGTCTCCCTTCTCCCCCCTCCCCCTTGCTCTCGTCCATCTATTTGGTTATCATATTGATATATTCTCTTTTTTAATTTAAATTTATTGTTTTATCATAGAAAACAAAATACAAAACAGTAAAACAGCAAACAAAATGAAACAAAACAGAAACCTTCAACCCTAACAACAAAAAAGGGAAAAAAAATACTGTACAAAAAAGGAGGAAAAAGTCAATTAAATCTAACATTTAATATGTAGGATCCACCCTGGCTAGGTACTGAAAGAAAGAAAAAGCAATAAATTCTCCTCCCCTTTTGCATACATACATACATACATACTTAAAAAGTCCACAAATGGTTTCCGGTGTCTTATAAAGCTGTCTAGTAGTATAGCCTTTATTGTCATTGTACATCATATATACAATGGAATTAGTCCATTATCTCTACTTAAAGCAGTTAATTTCACCATCTCTGCTAATTCAGTCAATTTCAAAATCTATTTTTCAACAGTCGGCGGGCATCTCTTCCTTTCTAGTGATTAGCAAGTACAATCCTCGCAGCTGTCACCATGTGAAGGAATAGCATATTGATACATTCTCATTGTCTTTTTTGTTTATTTTATTGTTCTATTATTTTACTTCTGTTCTGTTTACACTCTTTTCATTTCTTCATTTTTATTGTTACAAACTGCCTAGAATAGCCCCATGGCGAAATAGACAGCAAATACATTTAACAAATAAATAAATTGTAGAAACGGTACAGCTGGAGTTTCTCCTGGATTGACTGTAATAGAAGGCTGGCCTACAGATATCCATATGCTAGATCGTATTAGGATTTGTAGGTCTAAACTAGCACGTCGAATTTCATCTAGAAACTTACTGAGAGCCAGATCAAGACCTGAAGCAAGAGTGTAGTGAGCCCTCAGTACAAAATGCCAATTTATACACAGGCTGTTATATTCTGTATCAACTGCAATGGAGAATACATTGTAATTGTTTAGATCAGAGGTTTCAAACTTGCAGCCCACTGGCCTGATGCATCACGCATTGGCCACACCTATCCCTGGTGTAGCGAAGGAAAAAAGTCGCACTACGTCATGTGACGACAATGTGACACTGTGAGTTTGACACCCCTGGTTTAGATGAATGGTTGATGTGCATGGGAGTTATTGTGGCAAGGTCCTTGTGCTCCAGATAAGATAAGCGATTCACTAGCTGAAGCTGGACAAAGAATCTGATGGCCCACATTTTTGCCTGCTCAACTAGCAGTAGCTATGAGCCCAGGGCATGCCCATCTCTGGATCTACTGTTTCAGGGCTAGTGTTTCCCCACCCAAGAGACAACAGGGAGTCCAGCAGCCTCTTTGTTTTGCTTCGGTGATATGGAAGTGTTGTGTATAATGGGAAACATATAAAGGAAGTCTGATCAGTGAAAAAGAGTTTTTTAAGACGCACCGATAGTAAAGCAAGAAGATATTTTTTTTGTTCATGATCTCTGATTAAAAATTGTAAACTAAGATACACCATGACTACATGATTACATAAATAGGAATACACCATTAAAAACTGTGTGTGAAGTGATATACAAACATGTTAGAAACAAGAATGGCTTTAAGAATAGAAAAGCATTATGAGATGCAGAGGACAGCATTGGTATAAACTAGTTTTAGGTATGTTTCCTCCTCTTATCCCTTGCCTTAATTTCTTTGGACAATTTACTCATTGTTATGCATTTTCTGCACTTTATATAACTTCAGTTAATCTGAAAAGTGAATACCATACAGCAATATATATATTTATATGTCTTAAAATATACCCACATCTTTAATAAATCACTAGAGATGGGCTTAGAGGGACGTGGTGGCTCGGCTAAGACGCTGAGCTTGTGGGTCAAAAGGTTGGCAGTTCAGTGATTCGAATCCCTAGTGTTGCATAACGGGGTGAGCTCCCGTTACTTGTCCCAGCTTCTGCCAACCTAGCAGTTTTAAAGTAGGTAAAAAATGCAAGTAGAAAAATAGGGACCACCTTTGGTGGGAAGGTAACAGCGTTCTGTGCGCCTTTGGTGTTTAGTCATGCCGGCCCCATGACCACAGAGACGTCTTCAGACTGCATTGGCTCTTTGGCTTTGAAACGGAGATGAGCACCGCCCCCTAGAGTCAGGAATGACTAGCACATATGTGCGAGGGGAACCTTTACCTTTACCTTAGAGATGTGCTATGTTCCTTCTTGCTTCAAATGCTCTACTATCATCCCAGTGCTGAAGAAACCAGGGGTGAAATGCTACATGTTCAGACTGGTTCACCTGAACCGGTAGCGATGGCGGTGGGTGGTTTGGAGAACCGGTAGTAACGGCAGCGCGAGGCTTGGCCCACCCACCTGGTCATCATTATTTCCTGGTTTTAACCAGGAAGTAAAACCTGTTTTTTACCCTCTGTGCATGCGCAGAAGGGTTTGCGCATGTACAGAGGGTCTGCGCGTGCATGTGATGCGCAAGTGGAGTGAGCGTGCAGGGCGCTTCCGAACCAGTAGGGAAGGTTTATCTACTTGATTTCACCCCTGGAAGAAACCCTCCATCAAGGAACTGAATGACTTCAGATCAGTTGCTCTAACATCTGTAGTTAGGAAGACCTTTAAAAGACGAGTGCTCAGCTACCTGAGAGCAATCACAGATCCACTGTTAGACCCCTTGCAATTTGCCTACCGAGCAAATAGATCGACAGATGATGCTATTAATATGACTCCGTATTACATCCTACAACATCTTGAATCTCCAAAGTCCTCTTTGTAGACTTCAGCTCAGCATTCAATACCATCATTCCAGATATTCTTCTAACTAAACTAAATCAGCTAGCTATACCTGACCACACTTGTAAAAGGATCATAAGCTTCAGGTGAAGCTTGGCATAATCACATCACTGTGATTATGCACAGGGGCTCCTGTGCACAATTAGCACAGGAGCCCCCCAGGGCTGTGTGCTCTCTCCACTACTCTTTTCTCTATACACCAATGACTGCATCTCAAAAGATCCCTCTGTTAAAATACTGAAGTTTGCAGATGATACAACAATGATTGGTCTCATTCAAGACAACAATGAATCTGCATACAGATGGGAGGTTGAACAATTAGCCTTGTGCAACCAGAACAATCTTGAACTAAATACACTCAAAACTGTAGAAATGGTGGTGGATTTTAGAAGAAAACCTCCTATGCTATCACTTCTTACAATACTAGACAACACAGTATCAACAGTAGAGTCCTTCAAGTTTCTAGGTTCTATCATATTTCAATACTTAAAATGGACACCTAACATCAAAAACGTCATTAAAAAAACTCAACAAAGAATGTTCTTTCTGCGCCAACTCAGAAAGTTCAAACTGCCCAAAGAACTGCTAATCCAGTTCTACAGAGGAATTATCGAGTCTGTCATCTGCACCTCCATAACTGTCTGGTTTGGCTCTGCAACCAAACAAGACAAACACAGACTTCAACAGATAATTAGAACTGGAGAAAAAACAATTGCTACCAACCTGCCTTCCATTGAGGACCTGTATACTGCACGAGTCAAAAGAGGGCTGTGAAAATATCTACAGACCCCTCACATCCTGGACATAAATTTTTTCAACCTCTACCCTCAAAACAACGCTATAGGGCACTGCACACCAGAACAACTAGACACAAGACGTGCCTACCGTCCCTGTCCTAATGTCCCTTTTTACTTGTATCCTTTTCATGTATTCAAAATCAAGTTTATACTCTTATCTGCAGTGGTGGGTTGCTACTTGTGTGCCCCAGATCGGGTGAACCGGTAGTGGCGGTGGCGGCCGGAGGTTCCACCCACCCGGCCAGACGCTTCTGCACATGCACAGAAGCTTCTGCGCATGCGCAAAAGTGTTGCACGTGTGCGCAACTAAATTGAAACCCATTCCTGCTTATCTGTTATATATGCTTGACAAATAAATAAATAAATAAAATAAAAAAGGACAGTTTTTTCCTGAATGCCATCACTCTGCTTAACAACTAATTCCCACAACACTGTCAAATAATTTACTAAGACTGTATTACTGTTATTATTCTCTTCCTTACTAGTATCTATCTCTTCCCACTAATTACTATTACCATGTTGATTGTATCTTTCAATTTATATTGTTTTTATTTCCTAGTACGATTTGATAGCTTATTAGTAACCATGACTATCACTAAGCGTTGTATCTTTTTATTCTTGATGAATGTATTTTATTCTCCTTATGTATACTGAGAGCATATACACCAAAGACAAATTCCTTGTGTGTCCAATCACACTTGGCCAATAAAGAATTCTATTCTATTCTATTCTATTCTGATATAAGAATTTTGCCAGCAGATGGCACTATTATGTAAAGATAGTTTATAGTTTACTTGTGTAGCTATTTTTTTGTACCATATTGGAGAAGGTTTAAAATGGTTTTTTCCTTGCAAGAGTCCATAGATTTTTTAACAGTGTTAAACAGTGAAGCCAATCTTAAATAATACTGTGATTACTTAAGTTATTTAAATATATCAGGATATTTGTATCGACAGAATTTATCTTCTAAAATCTAGATCTTACAGTGAGGGATCTTTCAAATAACAGTCTTCACAAGACAGGGAGCGGGTAATTTCAGATTCATAGTGAAAATAGTAAAACAGACATCCCTTGTATTACTTCAAATACGTCTTAAAATGCCTTAGGATTAAAGCAATTACGTGTAATACAATATTGTCTAGATTTGATGCTGGCTCTTGATTGGGTGAAAACATGAAATACAGCTTTTTCCTTGTTTGGAATAGACTGTGGTTTTCATCTGCATTTCTACCAAAATTACGCTTCCTTTATGTAATCTCAACATATTAAAATAATTGAATGGTATATTCATAGTTTTAATAATGAAACTTAATTGGTGTTTTAACGCTTTGATATTAAAATTAAAATAAAAAAAGGAAAGCACCTTGCTGAGCATGCACAAGTTTTCTTGTACATATTGGTTATCTTGCTACAGCAAAGCTAAAGTTACTAATGAGTTGAAGGGTAGGTGGCTATTTTTTTTGTCCAAAAAATTGTTGAATGTACTTCAGAGATTTTAAAATATTTTTAAGGAGTTATTTTGACTAAAATATATCATGATAAATTGTTGTTTACGTATAACGATAATTATTTATCTAAATAATTATTCAACTTTCCTGGGAAACATTTGGAACCAATCTTGGCATAAATTATGAACAAATGTTTCATCATTCCCAATAAGTTACTTATATAGATATATATTTTAAATCTAAGGCTTATATGCAAGCCTAAGTAAACAAGTATTTAGATGACCTACAAACTATTGGAGAGTTGGCATTAGTTTCTAAGAAGCCGCATTTTGGCTGTTTTACTTAAGGCAATGTGCCAGCAGAAATTGCATTCACTTTAAATGAGGCTTGTATCAGTGTATCGCTTTATGGATCAATCTTTTATACCTAAGTATTAATTTTCACTACTAGGCTGCTTATTATACACATTGCAAGTATATAAATATTACGTTGAGGGCACCTCTCCCATCTAATTATACAAACACATTTAAGTAATATGATTTGTATTGCCATCAGTGAACAGAAAACACATGTTAGGAGAATGTTTTCCAATTTTAGAGCTGACAAGTTGGCAGGATGGCATAGTTACTAATTAAAATAACTTCCACTGGGGAAAAAAGACATCTTGAAAGTGGCCAGAGCCATAAATCTAGTAGGTTTATCATGCAAAATTGCTTCCATGTAATTATCCCAATATGAAGTAGAGGGCAATTTTAAGTGTCTTCAGTAAAATATATAGCAGGAACTAAGAGTCAGGGTGGGGTGAATCCTCTAAAAACTCCTACTTTTATTCCAACACATTTAGTTTATATATAAATATGTAAACTAAATGCTCATGATTTTGTATAGTACTTACTTTTTAAAGTAAAAGAAAACTGCAAACAACACAACATTCATTTATGAATTTCCTAAGACAACTATGGAGAGAGTACTGGATTCGATTATCAGATATGATATAAAACCATTTAAAGTTTCTGAGTTTCTTTCTAATTTTTTTACTCTTTTAACATATTTCATTGTTCAAAAACATATTTTGTTTTTTGGAAGTAATTAAATCAGAAGCTCAATACATTAAAATAGCATGTTCCTTTTCTACCTGAGTAATGATAAAAGCATTTCTGAAAGGCTCCTTTAGAGAAGATAGGTATCCTGTGAAATTACAAAGCCATCACTAGAAAAAACATTCTTTCTATCTCTTGTGTACCAGGAAAATAAGAGGATTTCTATCAGGTGATTTGATGCTGAATAAGCTATTTTTTTCACTTTGGACTTTTGGAGCCCTTTAGGCCTAATACTATTACATAGTACAAACAGCATGGTTGTTAAAAATTATTTATTTGTGCCCGAAAGAGCTCTTGTTAATGTACTAGAAACAGAAATTGTGCTCTTGATACCTTTAACCTAAACTGGATAATTTATGCATTTTGTGCAAGAGCCAGCCTTCAGGCCAGTTTAAATAGAAGGTTATGTTTTTAGACATTTCTTTTTATCATAGAAAATTTTTGGCAGTAGGCCCTAAAATCACATTGCAGATTTATGTGAAATGTCTTGGTGGATCCTTGGACACAATTTCTTCTAAAAAAAGAGAAACATGTACTGTACTTTGCTGGTGGTATGAAACCCAAATCTATTCTCAACAACCTGAACTATAAGCAGGGAGTTTAGTTCTCCTGCCTGTCTTTCCGTCTCAAGCTTCCATGTGGGAAATGGTTCCATGGTTGGAGGGTTCAGAACAATATATATGGGGAATTTGCTTGGTCACTTGGCAGAAAATAATAAACAATGCTATTTTCCCTCTGTTGGAAAGGAAGGTTGATTTTGCATCTTTTTTCTTTTCTATTACCTCCCAATTTCCTCAGTTTGTGATATTATAAAAATGAGGTTTTGGGTTACTTGTTAAGAGAATCCTGAAGATATTTTTCTTTTTTCACATTTTATAGACCAGGCTGTTCTGACTATTTCTATGGTAAAAGTGTTTCCCAGGTGCCTGTAATATTTCTGGCCAATGAGGTTTCATATGTGAAAGAGAATGGGATTGAGTGGCAGCAGAAGGAAGCAATCTTATGTTAAAATCTATCTATCTCAGTAGAGTGTATACTCACTGACATTAGCTCCCCAGGATTTCATAAGATGATGTTTTCCACTCCTGCCTGCAGACGTTTGAGATTAAACATGAGAGTTGTTTACACCAAAAGCACTGGTTCTCCGACTAAGCAATGGCCCTTTTCCTGATTATGAAAATTGCTTGGATATTTGGGCTAGATTTTTCTCAATTATCTAACATTTGTTAGTTAGACTCAAGGTTTAATATGATTTTAATGATTGCAGTAAAAACAGAAATTAACACTCTTTTTCCAGCTTGCAAATGGGGTAATCTGCAGTATTACTGTTTCTCCTGCTAAAAAGATTAATGATTTAATCAACTATTTTTATTTAATTCATATTGAGTACACCAGCAATGTGATATATGTACGTGTATACATATTTATTATTTTTAATTGAGTTAAAGAACTACTCATCGTTTGTGACTCTGGCAGATCAACTTTTCCACATCGTTTATGATCTGAAAGCTTTGATTTGCTTCAAAAAGTACTCTGCTTTGCAGCCATTAGAGGGTATTTCTGCAATGAGGCTTCGTTTGGTTTCTTAGATTCCAATATAACTTTTTTGTTCCTCTTACTATCCAGACAAATTATACTTTCAACAACACTAAAAGAAAAAGCAGATTTTACATTACATAAGTGCACTAACATGCCTATTGTCCCTGTCATTGTATTTTTATTCTTTTATTCTTGTTCTCATTTTTGTTTGACAAATTCCAATAAATAAAAAAATAAAATAAATTTTATATGTGCAATAAAACATGACTATTTATTTAAATGCAGAAATATGAATATAAATATAGAAAATATGCCTATTCATGTAATTCTAGAAAGTAAGGCAACTGATAATGTAAAGATATCCAAAATTCTTCTGTGAAGTTTGTTTTGAACTGAATCTTACATAAAACTGAATTTAATATAGACAGAGAGAACTTTTTTTCAGTCATTGGCCAAAAAAATTCAAACAATGAAACAAACACAAAATTATCCTCTAACAAGAACTATTAGGAACCATTTGTGGGCAAAGCTTACAAATAATGTAGCAAAATTTTACTACTTTTAGAAAAACCAGTTTATCTTTATTATTTAACAGTTAGTGCAGATAGAAAATATCAGAGTGCCCTGGAAATGTAAATAAAAGAGTTTTAATCAGCTCATGGCGAATGTCCCTATAGAACTGACAATACAGAAGAACATGGGCTGTGGTTTCTATGACCTCCATATCACAAGGACAGTATGGGGTTTCATATGGGGTTTCATATTTCCTTTCTAGGACAATTGTAGGGATAACATTAAATCAAGTTAAGGATAAAGCTTTCCTAAATTTGGGGAATGTAGAATTTAATATACCTTTTGCTAAATTATTTTATCAAAATCATGGTAAAATCATGGCTTAAGACCTCCCTCTTGAGCTGAAAATTAAAAGTAAGATTATGCCAAACACAGGAAGAAAAGATTAGCATACCAAATTATTTCTGACTCTTGTTTATTTGGAAAAAGTGTTAATTGGATAATAAATATTTTAAATATTTATACATTTCTTTTTAAAAGGCTAAATTCCTTGGTAAAAGAGGTCTTTATTTCAGTGTGGAAGGAAGCCATTTCTCTGCCACTATAAATCCATTGATATATGTAATGACAGGGAATGAAACTAATTAATTCAGAACAGATACAAGTGTAACAAATGTGCTAATAAATACTTGGATAGTAAGATTAAGGGTAACCCTAGTTTTCTAATCTGTACAAAAACTGGGTATTTCAATTTGTATGGTCATGTCTTGCTGTGTGTGCTAATCTGATCACTATAGATGGTAAACTCAGCAACCTCCACATACCATTTTTCTGACTGCAGAGTTCCTCAAGATTGTGCAGCTAAATTTGAGCAGTATACTGTGACTTTTTATTGTGTGATATGTTCTGCCACATAAATCTCAAAATAAGAATTGGGAGGCTTAATACATTTATTTCCTGCCTTACAAGCGTGCCAAATTCATAATGACTTTTCACATAAGGTTTTTGGAGCGCCCTTACTGGAAGCCAACAATCTCTTCATGTTGACTGTAATGTATGAGGTAGTTCTTAGTACTGTCCTCTGTAATAGTTAGCTTGCTATTTAAGAATCATGAAAAGGAATGTCTATAATGATAGTCTAGAAGATAAATACATAAAGACTGGAGTGAAATGTAGAGTGTCATGGAATGAATGGAAATAGCATTTGCAGAACACTGTCATTGCTCATGCCAGTGGCAAGGACTGGCTGAACATTTTGGGAAAAAAAAAATTTCATTTCAATTTTGTAAAGTATTTTTCAGTTTGTGTTATATACTTTTTTCAATAATATCTACGAAGTCTCTTGATACTAGTAGCACCATGCAAATCCATTGCAACTTATTAGATAGCATGTCTTAGAACCGAGTATTTATATAGAAAAAGAATGACTAAAAATGTTCAGTTTTAAATAAATAACACTTTTAACTTCCAAAAAATGTACCAGATAATTAATTAAAACAATGCATACATTGAAAACAGAAAAATAATTAGTGATCCCACATTTAGTACCCATAACTAGTACCTATTTATTTTTCATAATTATTTGAATGTAATTATTAAGGTCATTGATCAAATCATTCACTAAAGTTCTTTTTTGCTTCTTATTTATAGAAGAACATGATGGATTATTTCATTGTAAATGCACTAAAATGTATTAAATCATGGACCATTTAAGTGAGGATATTTGATTTCAATAGACCTAAACTGACTTTGTATCTACAACTTTTCTATGGCAATATTCTAAACCAAAAATAACTTGATATAATATTTACTGTTTGAAAAAAAATAACTTGTAACTTAGTTGTTGAGAATTAATTATAATACTTAAAAGTTTTCTTCTGAACTGAGGGCATTTCACATTTCTGTAGTTGACTGTATGATTGTATATCTTTATTCTAGTTGGAATCATTCATCTGCTTTCAAATATTGTGCACACACTTTTAAAATTTTTGGCAAATTAAAAAAATAAAAATTTAACCCTACCTTGTTAAAGCTCTAGTAATTTTTTATAGTGTTTGACTATAAAGTCCCTTGGGAGTTGGGCGGCATAGAAATGCGACAAAATAAATAAATAAATAAATAAAATAAATTTATTTTAACTTTATGAAATTATTTTTGGAAAAAAAACCCTAGCTTCCAAAGCAGTTTAAACAAAATGACTTCATTATTATCATAAGTGAAATTCACTGGTAACCATTCATATTATCTGAAGTTTATTGAAATATAGCTGTGCTTATTACGACTCTTATTTCATATCTTGTTTCATATAAAATGAATTAAAATGTGCCTTTCAAAATCATGTTAGGAGAATAATTAATATTTATTTTAAAAAACAAGTAGAATATGAAATAAAATTTTAATATTCAAGAAAGGAGAAAGTTGTTTTTTTCATATCTATATACTATCTGAATAAAAGGGATTGTGTTTGGGATAGTACCCATTAGACTGAAAAATTGAAAGCTTGTGCACATACTTGCTTTCAGTGTCTTTGTATCAAACATATTCTTCGAATTTTGATAGGTTTCATAATTTGCTTTCAAATATTATTAAATCTTATACAAGATGTATGTCCACACACAGTAACATCAGAATAATGAAAGATTAGGGTTTATTATTCAAGTGACTTATAATGACTCCCTACAATTTTAAAACCAGAGCTATGGATACTAATATTTTACATAGACTTAAGAACTGTAATTTGTTCAGTCTATGAAACTGGAAGCCTAGTTGTATCAAAAAATTTCTAGTTCATGTGTTTGCTCCAAAGAAATTTAGTTCAAGATATAATTTTGGTGTTATTACACATGTGAATGTCTTAAAACTGAACGCGCTATTGCTATAACATGACCACTTGTAATTTCAAAAGATAGCTCTTATATCCAGGCTTCTTAAAAATGTGAAGAATTAATTCAGTGAAGCATGAAACAACTTCTTAGTAAATGGAAATAAGTTTACAGTGTGTGATTTTCATGCCACTATTCTTAGGTAATCAGATAATGTTTTTCTCCCCAGTGGTTATTTTACAGCTCATAGTTGGTTTTCTTGTGACAATAAAAGTTTCAGTGTATCTTTCCAATCATATTATATACTGGCTTATTTATCCCTCTGTTTGTGATATACGATATATTTGTAAAACGATACATTTGGAAACATTTACCATTTTAAAATACTAATATGCTGTTAACATAGCGTCCTCTGATGTTTTCTTCCTGAATATATAAATGATTTGAGGCGAAAATAACCTTTGCACTCTCTTAATACGATCAATAGAGCTAACTAAACATAACCTACTGATAAAGTATGGATCATGCCCCTACCCCAACTTTTCAGGGTTACTTTCTATCCAGAAATTCTCACTTGGAGAATTAAGAAGGCATTCACATTACAAAATACAAGAGGGAGAAACAAAATAGAGGAAAATTCTTTTTTTTTTTAGTTTCTTTTATCTTCTTCCCTTTCAATGGACACTGTGTAGGGGGGGAAAAACTAGTTTAAAGTGAATTTAGCACAAGAAATGAACATGTGAGAAAAGAACATATATTTTAGTCATTATAACAAACAAGCAGAAATTAAATGAAATTAAACCTTGGTGATCTTTAGCTCTGCCTAAAAACAGCAGCCCTTCCTCAAATATCCCAGAAATACTTTTCCAAAAGTCAATTGGACTTCCTTGGTTTTTGCTTTGAAAATGTTTTATTTCTCATCCAAGAAGCAAAACGTTTTCAAAGAAAAAGAAAGCAAAGTCCACTTGCCTTTTGTAAAGGCACCTTTAAGATAACCATGACTGGATGATTGGGAATCTTCATAGACATCCTTCCTCAAATAGAAAATTTTATGTCATCCTTTCTTTCACTTTTCTTCCATTAATTAAATCATTTCTACCCATTACATCCACTTATAACCTAAGTATTGGATTTTTTTTCTCTGCACAATTCCTTTTAATTTTAATTTTTTAAAAAAAATTATATAAAATGGATGAAATACACAAAAATATATTTTAAAAAACAAAGTGTGGAACAACCCCCCCAAAGATAGTAAGAAAAAAAACTTTTTCCTTTATCCTCAGACAACATATTTAACATTAACAGCTTATTACTGTCTCTTAAAATATAACCAGATACATCTTCATCCCGTTTTCTATGAACTACTCTCTAAATCTTCAGTTGTTCTTGTTAATCAGCAAAGGTCCAGTAAAATTAACAAAATTAACAAAAATTTATTAACAAAATCTACCAAAAATTCCTAACAATGTAAGTATATAATCCCCCTTTTCATTTAATCTAAATTCCCCAGTCATCCCTCTCTTAACAATTAAACATTGCGTGCAAACAAAAATAAAAGCTATTAAACATTACCAGAAATAATAAACCCTTCTCTGTTCAACAGTTTTGTTTCAATTTCAATAGTATACATTGCCAAATTTATGTATTTCTGCTGTCTGCATATATTTCTTTCTGCTCTCTCCATAGTTATGTTACACCTGATTTTTTAAAAATGTTTTGAAAATTTTGAAATTTTTTTGAAAATTCACTTTAACTCACATCTTCTCTTCATGTCCTCCCCACATGATGGTTTCCAAAACTTTTAATTCTTTAAATTAGTCTGTTCCAGGGATATTATGTTCATTATCTTCTTGCATATATGGGTACGTTGTAATGATTAATTAAACTGTGTTTGTTCTTATGCCATTTAATATATACCTATCTTGCTTTTTTCATTTTGTACTTATCCTATAATGTCTTGTCTAATGTTGTCTTGGATCCAAAATAACTAGTCAGTAGTAGGAACTGTATCACTGAATAACAAATCCAGCTGACCCTGCTAATATGACCAATGGTGAGGGATGCTGGAAGAGGCAGCAACATGAAAAATAATCCTCCATAATTCCACCAGAGATGGGGGAGCCCTGCCCCTTTCACTAACTCACCTTCATTTGTGCTGCACAAATTACTATTGGAATTTTCAGAAAGTATCAAAAGCTGTGAGCAAAGAGTGGTACAGGAACACTTAACCACAGGAAAACTGTTCATTGTTCCTAGGTTCAAAGTCTAACCGTCTAAGCATGAGAGCGAAGCTTATAAGGTAGATAATGTAGCCTTTGTTGGTGTTGTAGAAAGAAATAAAAGTTATAGATGAAAATAATTTTCTGTCTCAACTCAATGGTTAAAACCAGAAAGAGTATGCAACAGTACTACCCAAATATGTAGAATCTGATTGAGTGAGAAAGGTTACTCAACTATAATACCAACTTGATCTAATATTATTTCTTGAAGTAACAGTAATCCATAAAATTCATTTTGGCCTCTGTTTCATATACATTGGTTATGAGCCTTTTTGGAACCCTGCTCTGTAGCTTCTAAAGCTTAAGGCTCTTTCACAAGAACCCCCTTCATATGTACCATGCAGTGGTACATATACCATGCAATGGTATATATCCTTTACTCTGTTTTTGACTGGTGAAAGAATGTTTGTCTTTTAAGTTCTTTGAGATTCTCTAAATCTTCTCCTTATTTTTAATTTTAATATTATGAAAACACATTTTAATGGAATATGAGGGAGAGGGGTATTCCATTACTCCCCCAAAAACAAAAATGAAGAATATATCATTGTGAAAAATAAATAATATTAATTCCATCGTTTACATATTACTGCAAATGATTACTGATGTTAATAATAATATTTATTTTAAAAGAATATAACATCACAGCATTAATATGGTAATATTTACTAAAACAGATTAAGATGACAACACAAGAATTCAAGCAAATATTCTACTTTCAAATGCTAAATCTATATATAAGCAATTTAAGATAGCAAAAATCTGATTTGTATGTGGTTTATTTTGTTGTTGGTGGTGCCAGAAACGTGTTTTCTATGAAGGCAGAACTATCTTCACTTGTTGATTGTTTTGGAAATTTTCACTAGACTTCCTGTCAAAATGACAACCAACTCTCAATCTGGTCATTTATGAAGAGGAAATAAAAGATACAGATTGGAGACATATTATCCTGCAGAAAATCTAAGTAGTCACTAAGAGCTAATACAAGATGGCACATAATCAAATGACAGAAGAAGTAAACTGCCTCTATTTGTAAAGATCAGCTTTGACTCAACACTTACCTGGAAGAAAGGTAACTTTACTTATTTCACGGAACATAGCATTACTCCCTATAACATGACTAGATTCACCTTTTGGTAAATACCAACTTTCTCCTTTCTTAGTAAAGAACATATCCATACATTTAACAAAATTCAGTTAATTTTTTTGACTTCTTGGTTACATGTCTACCGCTTGTGTAGCATTTGCTTCTTTTAGAAGGATGGCCAAACAGTTGCTGTGCTTGGAATATTCTTTTTGTAGTTTTGGTCATTGTCATGTGCTGAAGTTCAATCTCAGATGGTATCTTTGCAAAGTATTGCTCTCAGATTAAAAGTGGAATTTAACATATAGCAAGGAATACACCATTATTTCCACAATATGTATAGGTTCAACATTTTAAATCTGAAATCATTTAATTTTTAATGTTTTACTTTATTAATTACCATATTTTTTGCTCCATAAGACACACTTTCTCCCCCCAAAAGTGGGTGGAAATGTCTGTGCGTCTTATGGAGCGAACACTGCATCACAGACTGTGCAGTGTATTACCTCGGGGGGTCCCCAACGGTGGACCTGTCCCAGTCCTTTGGTGAATAGCAGCCGGGTCACGGCAACTGGGTCCTTTTACAGTGCTGAACCCTGCCTCTTCTGTCTTTGTCATTTCCTACCTCTTCTGTCTCTTTTCTTTTTTTTTTTTTTAATAAAAAGTTTTTATTGGTTAAGAATATACAATATTATAGTTTACAATATGTTGAATTTTCAATATCTTTATATAAAGATATTTCAGTTATTATTTTCTTTTTTTAATTTCTCACACAACAGACATTATTATCTTAAATCAAAACAAACAACCAGGTTATATAAAAATTATATAAACAAAAAAAAGAGTGTTATACAAAATACAATAAAAGAAGAGAGAGAAAAAAAAATGTCAAGTAAAAAAACCTTAAACAATAGATTCCCCTCCTTTCTTCATTTCCTAGTTCTGGCTCTTAAAACCATGGTCTGGCCTCCCTCCCCCTCCCGGGCCGCAACAGCTCCGTCTGCCTCCGCTCCTTGATCATCTAATACTTCCCCCTCTTCGGCTCCTGTATCTTCTCCACCTAGGAAGGATTTATGTTGGTCAAAAAAAGCCTTAGCTTCCGTTACATTATTAATTTTCTTCTTACTGTCCTCCCAAAAAATCATCAAACCCTCCGGAATCAACCACCTAAAACCTACTCCCTTGAGGTACAGCTTATTTGATAAAAAATAATATTTTCTTCTTAATTCTCGTACCTGTCTGGGAATCTGCTTCAGGATGGTGATCTCCTTGCCCCTGTACACCAGCGCCCCCAGTCTTTGTTTTCTCAATATCTCATCTCTCAGTTCCCTTCTCACAAATTTAATATGAATCTCTCTTGGTAAATTATGTAAAATTGCAAATTGTGAGTTTACTCTGTACACCAAGTCCACATCCCTTCCAATAGACTCCAGATCTCTTTCTAAAAATTCACCCAACATTTTAACCATCACTTCTCTCAAATTTTCCTGGTCAAGTTGTTCCACGTTTTGGAACCTGAGAAAATAAGACATCTTATCCAATTGTAAGGTTAACATTGCATTTCCTCTCCCATCCTCCACCTTCTGGAGTGCCCGTACCTCCCCCTCCAGACCCCCCATCTTCTTCTTGTTTTGCTCTGCCAGCTGTTGAACATCATTTAAATCTTTTTTCATAAGTGTCATTTCAGATTTAATTTCAGATAATCCTTTTTGGACGTCATCTAACTTGTCCAACTTCTGGTCCAATATCGCCAGTCTTTCCAAAATTTTCCCCATGTCAGTTGCTGCTGATTTGTGGCCCTTAGCCATCTTAGATCAGTAGAAGATGAGAAATCAAAGGGCAAACCTCCAGAGAAGAAAGAGGGATTAGCAATCAAAGTAATTTTTCAACTGTCCACCAGTGGGCGCTCACAGGAGCAACGAGTCCGAAGTATAGAGTAGGTCAAACAGGAAGCCAGAGGAGAATGTTGTCTTCAATCATAAATAAAGAAGCAGGAAGTCAGACTGCCGCCATTGCCTGCCGGGGAGAGGGGCCACCAGACCTCTCCAAGAAACTCTGCCACAGCCATCCTCCAAGGAAAAGTCAGAAAGGTAAGGGGTTTCACCCCATCTCCTTCCCCCTAGTTCTCTGCCACAGCACCTTTCCAGCTACAGGGGGGGGGGAACACCAACCCCCCCCTCTCGCCTCCAGGATGCCTGCTCCACTCTCCAATCAGTCAGTACAGTCCGTTGTGCCTTCTTAGGTAGCACCGGTCCCCTTAGGCGCTGTGGCGCCTCCGCGGCCTCGAAAAAAAGCCGCCGATCGCCTCCCACCCCCTCTGGAGCCTCGGGCGCGCCAGCATCGGCCTCCCGGCCCCTGGAAGTGAGGCAGGGGACCCCTGGCGTCTTCTGTCTCTTTTCAATAGACAGAGCTAGTACATGAGAGGACACCTATCTGTGGTCCTTTCAGGATCTGCCTGATATTTATTTTCTTGTTTTCCTCCTCTTAACCGAGAGGCATCTTCTGATCAGGTACGTCTTACAGTGTGAAAAATATGGTAAATTGTACACTTCCCAGCACCCCTCTATGAGTGAGATGGACAGTTAAGAAGTTTGATATATAAATAAAATAAATAAGTTTGCTAAATGCCAACTTTCTCACACTTCTTCCAGGTTATAACCATTCTAGAACTATACCAGGCAGCTATATGGGTTCATCTGTCCACACTTATCCACCTGATTCAGATGAAAAGCTTGCAAGCCATCAATATGTGACTTGCAGAGATCATAACAAAAAACTGGTTACTTATCTTTAACTATAGTTTTTCAATCTGCTCTCTTATACTACATAGTCTTTGTTTCTTAAGATTGTCTGCAATGGTTTTAGGAGCAGAAGTGAGTTCAGTGGGAGTCATTTTTATTTATTTATTTATTTACTTATTGTATTTCTATACCGCCTTTCTCCCGTAGGACTCAAGGCGGTGTACAACCAAGAAGAATATAGGCATACAAACATTATAAAATTGCTAATTAAAATTATTACTTAATTTGGTCAATTAAATAAAACCCAGAGTTAGATAACATTTTAAAAGATCATTCACATGTTCTAGCAGCATGTTATGAATGGATGGAGTTCACATTGAAGACCCTTAAGATCTAAAAATTTTCACTTGGGGCAATGTATAAGTATATAATTATGCATGTGAATTGAGTGATGATAACCTGAAAAACTTCTAACTAATTAGTTATTTTCTATTGCAGAGAGTAAATATTTTAATATTTGCTTACTGGATTCACCAATGAGCAAGACTTCAAGATGGTATAACAGAATACTGAAATTATTAACTATAATTTCTTGCTATTAAAAATTATTACCTCTATGTTTGATAATTATATAACTACTATTAAGTATTCAGACAGAAGAGATATGAAAAAATCAGTGGATGTTTCAATGGATTTTAAGATGTTTTTTTCTGTGAACACACTGGCACACATTAAAAATGAAATTCTGACGCCAACTCTCTAAAGAAAATAAATATATACTCATACACATACACGCACACACCTATATATATGCCACACACACACACACACACACTCTACATATATATACATATATATAAATCATAGTCCATTTTTTTAAAAATTTGATTTATATGCCGCCCTTCTCCGGAGACTCAGGGCGGCTTACAATGCGCTAAGCAATAGCCTTCATACTTTTGTATATTTATATAAAGTCAGCTTATTGCCCCCACAAACTGGGTCCTCAATTTACCTACCTTAGAAAGGATGGAAGGCTGAGTCAACCTTGAGCCTGGTGAGATTCGAACCTGCAATAATTGCAGGCAGCTGGTATTAATAACAGGGTGCTTTAAACCACTGTACTACCAAGGCTCTTCTTGTATTTTGAATACATAGCGAAAAAAAGAGTCTTGAGAGTTAACAAGGTTGATACTATAAGGTACAAAACTATTATAGAATCTAGTTGTTCTGCTTCGGATACCACAGAGACTCCTCCCAGAAGGTAACAAAGGTAAATAGCTTTTATAAGCTATTTTATGCATTTAAACATTGTGTGCAAGATGTCATTTTAAGGAGTGGTATAACATTCTGATATTATTCCTTGGCTGTTTGCTGGATTTAAGATCATGGCTGCTTTTTTTCTTCACCTTAAATGTCCTTCAGTCATATTTGCATTCTACAGGCATCAACACCATCATCTACTCAAAAAGCAATTGCTAGTCTTTTATGTAAATTATTACTCTGCAGCTTTACTGCCAAGATTTATGGCAGTATGATTATGTTACATTCAAGCACTCCTTTTCAACAACACCTGATTTCAGAGGGCTACATACAATATCTGCTAATACTACTGGCATTCACTCCTTTTCTCTTCTCCTATTTGCATTCCTTACATAACCCCAATTCTCCTGCAGCGAGTTTCCAAATCATTGGGGCAGATTTGGGAACACAGAAGTGGTGAATCTAAGTCATTTGTTCTGTTGGGGAGGGATGCAACTAAATACAACTTTAAGGTAGAAAATTAGAGAAATAAGTGTGAATACACACACACACACACACACACACACACTATATATATATATATATATATATATATATATATATATGTTTTCTGAGGTTTTCGCGGGTATTTGTATGTAGGTCTTTGGTTATTCGGGTTTTCTCCCGCGTAAAATTGGAAGTGTCTTGGCAATGTTTCGACGAAGTCTCATTCATCATCTTCAGGCTGGTGTTCTCGGCTTGCTTCTGGAAGCACGAAGCCGAGAACACCAGCCTGAAGGTGACGAATGAGACTTTGTCGAAACGTTGCCAAGACACTTCCAATTTTATGCGGGAGAAAACCCGAATAACCAAAGACCTACACACACACACACACACACACACACACACACACACATGCTTTTCTATCTATCCAGGTTTCTACCTATGTAAACTATGATGTTCTGCCGCCCTGGTTCTGTGAAATCTCAATTCACAAGTGCTGGGCTTTTTTCCTGCAACTCTCTGTTGCACTCTGGGAGACTCAGATGGACCATTTCTGTCTTTTTTGACTTCGTCAGTGAGCCACACCCTTTTTTTAAACTTCCCTGTTAAAGATACAATGTTTCTTTTTCTCTTTCGTAGGCTTCATGTGCTTTTCTATCTATCCAGGTTTCTACCTACGTAAACTATGATGTTTTGATGTACGATTAACTATGATAATTCATATATATGATATATATATGAATTATAATTTATACAATTTATAAATTATAAATTCAATTAACTTAATTTGATTTAATTTATTTGGTTTAAATTAGATCAGTAAGCAAGTACAGTTAGTAAATATCAACCCATTAAAATTAGTAGAAAATAGTGTTCTTATTTGCTTCATATCTGTGTAGATTTTCAGTCATCCAGGTGCTTTCTTTCAAAAGGCAACTGGATTTTCTTGTTTTGCTTGAAGATGATTTGCTTTTCATCCATGAAGCTAGATCCTACAGTTGTACAATGATAAAGAAATTTCATTGTTTTTCATCTAATCGTTGCTTCCATCTCTTTTTGCTCTAGAATTAAGTACATACTGTTATAGATGACTGTCTTTCTCTCTGAAATGCATCTCTGGTCCGTGAAAAGCATCTTATATGTTGAAGGTAAAACAGATGTTATATTTTTTCCCCAGTTTTTAAAGAAACTTTCCAAACCATATTAATATTAAGCTTAATGTGGTGCATTGCACTTAGTTTCCAGATTCATACAGAGTACAAAAACTTGTTATTCATTCTCCGATCAACACCATCTGAACAAACAATGGTGATTTCTAACTTGATCTCCTAACTGTTTAAAACTTTGCAGAAAGAATACTTACCTGTAAAACTTTGAACTGAAAATGAGATAGATTGTCAGACTTCTTTGCTACTTATTTCAGAGAGGATAATATCCCAATTATGTAACATGAAGCAAACTTCTATCAAACTATTTAATATGAAACAGTAGATACTCTTTGTTATGTACTGTGTTATAATTGCAATAAAGATTTTTTTCAGGTATTTACCTGTATATGTATGTGTATCTACATTATGTCTATATAAAATTATCACTCATTCATTTGTGCCTGGCAACTTGAATTATGTTTGTGTCACTGTATATTTTATTTTAACATGATGAGCAAAGAAATTTAGTTGGTTTTAAGTGCAATAATTAAGGTTGCATTTCCTTAATTATCCAGACAAAGATATTGGCGTCTACCAGTACCATGAAAAGAAGGATCCAGGTAAATTTTTGATACTTATAATAAGATTACAGTTAAAAATTCAGCATTTCAGAAATTATATGTTTTGTATTTTATGATTACATATTTATAAGTAAGTATAAATTGTAAGTATATTTACAACAATGGGTAATTTGGTTATTAAGTGCCTATTTTATTCCAACAGTCATAGCATAGTGTGAAACTTGTATAATATCTAGTAAATCATGTAATATTTAAGTCTGCACATCTTGGTAAGATAATTTCTTAAGATTGTTCATGTGGATTTCTACATTATCTTCCTTATATTTCCACTTCTCTTTCTTGTCCTGTTTTTATAGTATGGCATCTTATTTCCTGATGAGATATCAGATATTTCTATAATTTTCTACTTCTTTGTTTTTGACAAAGATCTTGTCCAATTGTTGATTTTTTTTCCTCATGGACCAAAACTATTCCAAATTACTTTGCTCTGCCACTAGTTAACCATTAACTCATCCTACTTTTAAACATTTTTTTCAACAAAAAGTATATACTTAAGAAGTTTTAATTGTTTGTATAAAATATAAAATACAATATATTAAATTGGTAGAGCCTGTTACACTTTATTTATTGAAGATCCAGTAGAGGGCATTCTAAATTCATAGGAATGCACTGATGTTGGTTTCCTGGATCCTCCTTTCCTGATATTTGAAATGGGCATTTCAGAGTGAATGATCAATTTTCTTTATCTGATTAAACTTTTTAATCCTGGAAGATTCATGATGGGCCAAAAGGTCTTTTCAGCTAGAATGACTTCTTGTTTTGGTCCATATTAAAGTGGTAGTTTGTCTGAGCATTCCATGCTGCCTCCACAAGCAGCACAGACTGGTTTTGGTTTGGATTCGGTTGTCAAGTTAATTAGAATAAAACTTGTTTAGTATCATTGTTGAAATTGCTTCAATTTTACAACAAATTTAGTTTACCAGAGAAGGAAAAAAAAATTTTTTTACTGATCAAATCTTTATAACAGTTATAGACCAGTATTGTTTTTCCTTGTGAAATATCTCTACTTTTCCAAAATACAAAATAGCAGCTTGCTTAAGATAGTCCAACTTCGTTTTTTTTCTTCTTGTAGACCCACAAATGAAAGTTGGTTATTTATATGAGAAACAACAATTAGCAGAATGTAAGAACATTTTCTGTTTTCTTGTTACTGCAAATAAATGTACAAATATGTAAATGTATGTTTTTCTTTAACTTTGTTTTTTAAAATCATATATACTGTAGAACTAGCTTTCTAAATGAGATGCTGCTTTGTAAGAGAAATAGCAACTTGTCCCAGAGATAGACTTTCTGTTTTTTTGCACATCTTCTGGACTATAGTTCTTATTGTTCTCATTCATTAAAGCCAGGTTGGTGAAAACTTGTAATCCAAAACATGTGGAAAACACCAGGTTGCAAATAGATTATTTGGTTTTTTTCTGTTGAACCTCATGAAGGAGGTGGGTGGAGGGTGGAAGAACTATTACAAAAGAAAACATTAAGCTCTGCCCTCTATTTCTCTCAAACTATAACCTCCATGACTAATTCTGATTCTTTCACTTCACGTAGTGTGGGGATCTTCAGCAGTCTTTCTTTAGATGAATCCACTCAATAGACTGATTCCACTTGAGAGACAGCATCCTGAAGAAACATGGGTGCTGAAACAAGCTGGGCTTTAAAGATTAAAACTAATGTCTTGAATTGACTCTAGGACCCTATTGGAAGCCAAGCAGCAATCAAATCAAAACTACAATGCTACTAAATTGGTTCCCCTGTTATTAAGCAGACTACTGCTTACAAAGGAAATTTAATTAGGATCACCAGAACTTTCATGGTCCTTATCATATTGATACCTCACCTCAAATTGACAGATAAGTAGTTTCAGATACCGTGTTTCTCTGAAAATAAGACCCTGTCTTATATTTTTTGAACCCTGAAATAAGCACTTGGCCTTATTGCCATGCACTCAAAAGCCCGACTGGGGTTATTATTAGGGCATGTCTTATTTTGGGGAAAACAGAGTAGAAGTTAAACAGCATGAGAAAGAGGAATGAATGCTGTGTCATTCCAGACTGCAGTAACAAGCACTCAAAATGTTTTTGTTGCGTGCACATTAAATAGAATTGATCATTCAGGGAGTAGTAGAACCACCACAATTTTCCCAGTTCCAATTATTTTTAAGTGGTCCAAATGAATGGCATGTTTAATGAAACTGAATGCCATTGAGACATCTAGTAGGGCCAGGAGAAGTACACTCCCTCTACTTCTCAACACAGATCGTCAACCAGGACAACCATTGCTATTTGCATTCAATGCCTGGGCCTGAATCCTGATTGGAAAGGAAATAACCCATTTATTTCCTTTAGAATCTTCATAGTGGAACTCCTACCATCTTGCCCATAATGTTTACATGATAGGAAACAGAGATTAGAGATTGAAAGGAATTTATCCAGCAAGGATGGGTGAAGAAGTTACTGTTTCTGGAGAGGTTAAAACCACTGCCTGGTTCAAAGAGAAAACAGTCGCCTCCTGTATCCACTGATCTGCACACATCCCAGAGAGCTGCCTGAAATGAGAGGCACAGATTCTTCAATCTTTCTCAAAGTAGATGATCTTGTAAGATGCAGCCTAAGTCAGCTTGCAAGACTTTGCTGAAGTGCCATTTAACTCTGAGAAATTGACGTGTTTTTTTATCTGTGAAAATCCTGCAAAAATATCACAGTAGAGTAGGAAGTTCTCCCCATCTCTGTCCAGAAGGGTATGGGTAATGCTGAACAAACTGCTGGGTATGAGTCTGAAGACACAACAAGAAGAAATAAATAAACATGCATCACTACTGCTATTGTCATGGAATATTCCTGAACTGGTGTTATCTTTGATTACATTCTACTTGTTTTCTGCCATACTGTTCTAGATCTCTCTTTAACTTTTCATCTGTATGTCTTCAGTAAATCTAGGACTCTCCCCTCCCAGAAACACACACACACATACACAAATCTCACTGATCAAGGAAAGGCCATTTGGACATCTCATCCAATACTCTGGTTGATTCTGATTTTGAGAGAGCAACAATTTGCTCAGTCAGACTGCTTATCTAATCATTGGGAAAATACCCCAGTGCCCTCAGGATCCATTATGTACTTGTGACAGACCATCAAATGGGGTGACAATATGACTATGTGCAGGAAAATTGATGACAGATCTTACATCTGCAGATTACATAACTACTGTTCCCATCAAGTTTAAGATGTGACTGCTTATATGTATTGGGCCAGAGATTTCCAGGGATAAGCCCATAGTTGCCATGTAGGTCATGAAAACCTATTCCCAATCTGAACTCACACTCAAGACATGGAGATTGAAGTCACATCTACAATGCTATCATTTAGCTTTTATAATGAAGATCTCATTTTAAAATAATGCCTTTCTTACAAATCAGAGTTGTTACAGTGTCCAGAATGCAGATTTCATTGCAGCTCAGTATCCCATTCCTTTTCCCTTCCGTACTTGTATACAGATCTGGTGCTAACTAACAGCAGCTGGAGGCTGAGGCAGACTCAATAATTGAAGCAAGGGAAGCAGCATTTGGAATTCAGCTGTTCAACCCACCCATCACATGTCAATTGGTCACCCACAATACTGCAGCAATCCCTGATCCACTCAACTTCATCCCAGTATCATGGGTGGATGGTTCTTTCTACATGCTCTCAGAGAGTGTTGCAAAGCACCATGGGATAGTATATAAGTTTAAATGCTATTGCTGTTGTGCCTAAAATACAATAGTATTTACTCGTATGGCCTTCCTAAGCAGTTATCTATAAATTCAACAAGATTTACATTCTTCCACTATAAATAGAGTACATGAGTGTTCACAGTAATTTAAAAATCATAAAGCAAACCCATAAGTAAATGAATAACAAGAGACACATATAGAAGTAAAAACAGTAAAAAGACAGGTTCTATAGTTAGAAGCAACTTAAAAGCAAAGGGCCAAACTAACAAAACTACTCAACTTGGCCAGTCAGACATTTGGAAAAATAAGGACCTCTCAAACAGAAAAGGGACCAAATAGGACTTCCATAATAATGTGTTCCATAATCCAGGCTTGATCACAAAGGAGACCCTCCTTATCAGTCATGCTTTGGTGACAGTGGCAAAAACTCACTGTACATCATCAGAAACTAGCAGGTCTAATTGATAGAGATACTGTAGATTTCTGAGTCCAAGTTATATAGAATTTTAGTGGTAAATGTTCTTTGAATAAATATATTTAACCTGTTTTGAAAATGGACACTTTAAATTATAAAACAAATTTATAACAGGATTGATAATGTTCATAATGCAGTGAAATTCTACATTCCTTTTAATTTGATTTTTTCAGTGTTTGAATGTTTTATGTTAAGATTATTCATAAACTATGGATTCAAATCAAATACTAGTTACAGTTACTCATTATGGCATGTAATATCTTACATATTTATTTTATTTGCTAGGCCGAAATTATCCTTGGGTACTTAAGAACAAACGTCCAGAAAAGCTTCGAGACACACTTAAAGAGCTAGAGGTATTTTTCAGAAAGATTCAAGCATAACAACAATTAATCCATGTTTTCAAATCTCTTTCAACACCTTTAATTTTCCAAAAGATCATCTCCTTCTGGTGATAAGTCGGCTTTTGTATGGTGGGATATCCAAAACAGTTGCATCTTTGTTTTAGATGTCAGGCAATCTTTCCTCTTTGAAAAACAGAAGAACTTCAACCACACGTGAAATGTCTACATTCATCTATTCACTGTCTATTTTCTATTTTCCTCCAGGAACTGATGCAAAATAGTCAATGTGTACTGAGTAAATGGAAGAGCAAAGATGTCTGTCAGGTAAATGTTTTGACATGGTTTTGCAATGTTCAATCAACAGCACTGAACAATTTTTAAAGAGACTAGTCTTAAGTTAACTTATAGAAAAATACAGTGTTTGTTTAAGATACATGTTTAAGATAATTTCTTGATGCCCATATTCACTTGAAGAACAAAACCAGTATAATACTCAGCTGAATGTCTTGACAAAAGTGTCTCTTTTCAAATTGGAATCAATCATGAAAAATACATAATGCTTTCAAATAAAATGAGCTACTTAGAAAATACAGACTGCAGTCCTCCGTACACTCACACAACATAGAAGTTCATTTGAAATTGGCAGGACTTATTTCTGAATATATAAGTGTAGAATCAGCCCATCACCAGCTTCAAACTGGATTATCAGAGTTAGGAGAATCATTTAATGTTTATATTGGACGTGTTTGTTTTTATTACACCTCCAAACTGTCCAGAATGTGTATTTTGTATCTATGTAAATATTCACATAATATATAGAGAAAACATCTGCTTACATCTTGTTAGCGGCATGGAAAGTGGGAACAGGTTGGCATAAAGTGTGTGATCCAGCAGTCTAATCAACAGCTTTTTCCTGAAATATGTTAAAAACTACTTCTGCCTTTTTATTCTTGATATTTTTAACAGGCATATACTTGTATGATTAAATTCATTGAATTTTATTAATATATGCTAATAGTCATAGTATTGGTGTAAGAATTTAATTTTCTTTTAATTATAGCTATACTTTATAATGATAAAGTTATTAAGCTGGATAATATTTTGTCTTACTATGTATTGTAATTTGAACACCCTTAGCTATTAACTTCAAAGGCAAATTTTTAATATCTGGTAATGATGCATTATACTGCAATCCTCTGCATAGTTACTTGAGAATAGACATCACTGAGACCAGTGAAACATATTTCTCCATAAACAAATGCAGGCTTTTACTTTTAAAAGCATATGTACTTCTAGGTTTTAGAGAACAATCTAAAACTAACTTAGACTGAAGTAATGCGCCTCCTTACTAAAGAGCCGAAAGACAACCAGGTGATTATTTTTTTCATCAGACTGTTTTTTACATGGATCAAAAAATTAAGGTACATTGAGTCTGATTTCTATCCTTTAAAAACTGGTAGGAAGCATTCTGAAACTCTAATTAATAAACATATATTATAGGTTTCACTATGAATTAAATCAGCATGATATATCAAAAGGAAATCCTGCTTCACAGTCTAACAGTATCACATAGATGAAGTGATCTGGTGGACTTTCAAAAGCTGAGCAAAGCTGCTGTAGGTATTCCTCACTTACCATTAATTAGAACTGGGAACTCTGTTGCTAAGTGATGCTGTCATAAAGTGCAATGTCACGTGACCATGCCAACTTACTACAGCAGTTCCAGTTGACATTGTAGGCAAATCTTGTGTGGCGCCAGTATTCTGTAGTCAAGTGATCACAACTTGTGATCTCTTCCCGGCTTCCCAATTGACCTTGCTTGCCAGAAGTTGGCTGTGAAAATTACAAATGGTGATTACATTAGCACAGGATCCTGCAGCTTTTTCAGTGGAGATAGTTGGCAGGCATCCAAATTGCAATCATGTGACCAAGGGGATGCTGCAATCGCTGCAACCACGAGTCATTAGTGCCCCTTAATACACCTTTTCAAAAGCTAGTAAATCAACCCCTGAAAATCTAGCCCTTGCCAACCGACATAGAATTGTAATATCATTGCTCTACCCATTTTGACTATTGGCTATTCAAAAGAAGTACCAGATAATAAAGCTAAAGTGTTTTTGTATGTTGTGATTGAAAATGCATACAGTTGTGACTATCTAATACTATATAGACCTGTGATTGTAAACCTATGGCACATGTGCTAGAAGTGGCATGCAGAGCCATCTCTCTGGGCATGCAAGCCATCGCCCGTTACTCTTCCAGGTTACCGCACGCCGGCCAGCTGGTCTTCCCGCATGCAGGAGTGCTGGAAACCAGAAGAGCAGCCACCTGGTGCGTGCCCCCCCCTCGCCTCCGCCCTTCCCCCCGCTGCTCCTGCCACAACTGGGGGTGAGGGGGTGGCAGCAGTTCAAGTGCTGCCACTTCTGGCCAGGATGCTGGAGGAGGAGGAGCCATCGTCAGAAAAGCGAGCTGCCCAGGAGGGCCAGAGGAGAGTGCAGTTCCTCATATAGCCAGCTGGTGCCATCGCTGGTTATTGGGGGCAAATCACTGGCCCCCACGGAGAGGGCTCGCAATTTGAGCATCCTCCTGGATGCACGGCTGTCTTTAGAAGAGCATATGATCGCCGTGGCCAGGGGGGCTTTTTATCAGGTTCGCCTGATACGCCAGTTGCGTCCCTTTCTGGATCGGGACTCCCTACGCACGGTCACTCAGGCGCTCGTCACTTCCCGCCTGGACTACTGCAAAGCTCTCTACATGGGGCTCCCCTTGGGGTGCATCCGGAGGCTCCAGCTGGTCCAGAATGAGGCCGTGCGGGGGATTATGGGAACAATAGGGTGCTCCCATGTGACACCTCTCCTGCGTGAGCTGCACTGGCTCCCAGTGGTCTTCCAGGTGCACTTCAAGGTGCTGGTGACCACCTTTAAAGCGCTCCATGGCTTAGGGCCGGGGTATCTACGAGACCACCTTCTGCCACCAATAGCCTCCCACTGGCCAGTTCGCTCGCACAGAGAGGGCCTCCTCAGGGTGCCGTCTGCCAGGCAATGTTGTCTGGTGACCCCCAGGGGGAGAGCCTTCTCTGTGGCGGCCCCCACCCTTTGGAATGACCTACCCCCAGAGATACACACGATACCAGACCTCCGGACTTTTCGCCGAGCCCTGAAAACACATCTGTCTAGCCGGGCTGGCTTGATCCCACTTGTTTTGGTTTTAATTGGAAATTGGTTTTAAATGGGTTGTTTTAAATTGTGGGCCGAAATTATTTAATTATCTTTTAATTGTCTTTTAAATTTTGTACGTTCTGTTTTATCTCGGCTGTTCACCGCCCTGAGTCCTTCCAGGAGAAGGGCGGTATACAAATTTAATAAATAAAAATAATAAATAATGCATGGATACGCTGCTGAGGGCCCAGCTCGCCAGCGGCAGAGCAGTTACAGGGGCGGCCGGTCGCTCCTGCCCTCGCCCTGAGACTGCTGCTGCTGCTTTTCTGGGGTGGTGGGGTTGTGCAGGAGGTCCGTGCAGGAAGAACATCTGGCGCCAGGTTAAGAGGTACGCTGGCCGGGAAACGGTTACGTTTCCTTGACAGAAGTAGCAGGAGGGGGAACTGCGCTAGATTGTTCTCGGTGGTGGGCTGGGGAGGCGCTTCATTGACACTTCTAGTTTCCAGCGCATGCATGCATGCCGGCCACCTGTTCTTCCTGTTTCTGGTGTGCATGCATGCACAAAGAGCAGCTGGCCGGGGCACATGCATGCACTGGAAACCGGAAAATCATTTTCCTGGCACGCACAGGCACGCCGGGTGGCTGCTCTTCCAGTATCCGGGCATGCGGGCGGGCGTGCACACAGGCGCACTCCCATTTTGGCACTCGGTGCTGAAAAGGGTCACCAACACTGGTATAGGCTGTTGGTACTGCAGTGATATAGCAGCCACTAATATAAGGAATTCATAGGAACAATTTAATTGGTTTTTAAAATTTTGAGTTAAAAACCACATGGAAAAGAACATTCTCTTGTGATTAGTATTTTTTACTTAGAAGGTTTCTTTCTTTTCTTTTTTTTTAAATTTGATTTATATGCCGCCCCTCTCCAGAGACTCAGGGTGGCTTACAATGCGTTAAGCAATAGCATTTTACCTACCTTAGAAAGGATGGAAGGCTGAGTCAACCTTGAGCCTAGTGGGATTTGAACTTGCAGTAATTGCAGGCAGCTGATCTTAATAACAGTTAATGACACTGCTTTAGTCTGCTGAGCCACCAGAGCTCCTGAACTTGGTTATTGATGCTGCTGATTTCTAAATACATATCTGGTTCTTATTATTTCCTTAAAAATGATAGATTGCTTATAGCAACAAAAGTCAGTGCATTTGTTATAGATGGTGTTCATGGAGACTTGGCAGGTAGTAAACCCTTTTCTGAATAGAGTATTCATTTATTTTTTGAGAACAGGGAATATTATAGACATATTTTTTCATATATTACTTTATTTTACATAGACCCCACATTAATCTATATAGCTTCTAGAGAGTTTTGTTATTCCTCAGATATTTTTATTTATTTTGGTGAAGGAAGGCAATTAAAAATACTTCCAAAATACTGTTAAGATACACAATCGTATTATCTATTTCAGAATCAATTGAGATTTTATCTAATCCAACTGCAATATAAGAATAAACTGAAGTGCTGAGATCTTGCAATAAAAGCTGTACAAGTCTAACTGTGTCTAATGCTTTTACTAGGACAAAACCTTAAAGGACATTTGCCATCACTTGGGGAGTTTCAATAACTACCGTATATACTCAAATATAAGCCGAGTTTTTCAGCACATTTTTCAGGCTGAAAAAAGCCCCCTCGGCTTATATTCAAGTCACGAAAAAAATGCCTTTTTCCCTGCAACCGTTTTGGCTCCCTGGGTTGCTGGCAGACTTGCTAAAGCCAAAATGGGGTGTGGGGGGGTGCGGCACCCCTCCCCCGCACCCCTTTTTGGCTCCCAAGAGTGTCAGGGAGGCTTCCTAAAGCCAAAATGGGGCATGGGGGGGTGCAGCGCCCCTCCCCCGCGCCCCTTTTTTGCTCCCAAGAGTGTCAGGGAGGTTTCCTAAAGCCAAAATGGGGCGTGGGGGGGTGCGGCGCCCCTCCCCCGCACCCCTTTTTGGCTCCCAAGACTGGCAAGCAGGCTTGCTAGGGGCATGAGGGGGGTGCCTAGCAAGACTCCCTGCAGCCCCCTGGAAGCAAAAACGGGCTGGGGGGGGGCTTAAAGGGAGAAAGAAACAAAGAAATCCTCACTGTTTAGGGAGATCCCATGTGCACCGAGCTTGAGTTGAGAGCTGGTTGTAATTGAGAGCTTCTTGTAATTGGCTGCTAGCTAGCCTTGCTCAGGCTAAGCCAGGAGTGGGTTCTCCCAGCTTGGCTGTCTCAGGAATTCTGGGAGTTGAAGTCCACAGGTTGTAAAAGGGCCACATTTGCCCACCCCTGGGCTAAGCTAATCAGTAGTGGAGCTCTAAGAAGGCCAGATGAGAAGGAGAGAGAGAGAAGAAAGAAAGGGACAAAGAAAGAAAGAGAAAGAAAAAGAAAAAAGAGGGAGAGGCTTGAACTTGCCTGAAATTAGATCAAGCCAGTGACTGGGTGGGCGTGACTAGCTGGTCATGTGATATATGTGTATAGGGACTACTCAGAGGGCTGAAAAAAGTCATTTCTGACAGGTCCTCGCACTTCTGACCAGTCCTCACACTTATGACCATCCTCACATTTATGCCCGTGCAGCATTCTTAACAACCATGTCACTCATTTCACAACTGCTTCTCTTCACCATGGTGACAAGATAGGGCAAAAACGTAAAATGTGAGGACAGTCGTAAGTTCGAGGACTGATCACAAGTGCGAGGACCAGTCAAAAATAACTTTTTCAGCCCTCTGAGTAGTCCATATGCACAAAAGGACTACCCAGAGGGCTGAAAAAAGTGATTTCTGACAGGTCCTCGCACTTTTGACCGGTCTTCACACTTATGACTGGTCATCATTTATGCCCATTGTAGCATTCTTAACAACCATGTCACTCATTTCACAACTGCTTCTCTTCACCATGGTGACAAGATTTTTGTTTTTGTTGATCCTCTTTTCCACTTACAGAGCTAGTTTACTGTTTTTCTTTGAAATCAATATTCAAAAACATTTAACCTACTGATGCCTCAATTAATGTAATTTTATTGGTATCTATTTTTATTTTGAAATTTACCAGTAGCCGCTGCATTTCCCACCCCCGGCTTATACTCGAGTCAATAGGTTTTCCCAGTTTTTGGGGATAAAATTGGGTGCCTCGGCTTATATTCGGGTCGGCTTATACTCGAGTATATAGGTATCTAGAATGATTACCTGAAGATAGTTTTACTAGGCTAAAGAAGGCAGTGATTCTAATACAGTTTATATTTTACATAAAAATCTGCTTTATCTAGGTGTTTTCAGAAATTTAAATAGAATTTGCTTTGAACTAGTAAACCATAGTCTTTATATTTTGTATGAACTATTTTACTTGTTAAGTACAAGTATTTTGATGGGTGGGCATTACCCAGTCAAAGATAGGCAATTTTTTGATAGCCAAAATAGCTTATTTAATTATTTTGTGGGGAATTGAAGGTTGCAAAATGAATGGAGTTTCGTCAAATGTACAGTGAAGCTAAATTTGGCTGGCAGTTTTGAGTTTTAAATTATGAGATGACTATTTTAAGATGTGCGAGCTTTCCTCTAAATTTATTTATTCATTATATAAATGTATGTAGCAACTTAATTGACGTGATTAAGGATGGCAATCAGTAAAATAATCACAATTATTAAAACATTTAAAATCAATATTTCAAGTACAGAACAAAATCCAACCTATACCCAGTCCAAGCTTGAAGAAAGAGTTACATCTTTTCAAAATGCCAGCAAGATTGGACCATCCAAATCTCAGGTCATTCTATAGGGGTTAACTATAGTTGGAAACTACCATTAGTTTCCAACAGTCATGGTCAGAAGGGATTCTCAGGGTCATGAAAAAGAACCTCTTGCATTCTGCAAAGGGAATGTAATTTAGTCATCCCTGTATTATATATATCTTAACAGTTGATAATGATCATAGTTAAGCCATAGTTTGATATAATGTACTGTATGTAAAAATTTACATTTCATTCTATGCTTATAGGAATCTTCCTTTACCCAAATCTGAGCAAGGCTTATTTAAATTATGTTCTATTTTTCTATAAACTATTTAAACAAGGTATTTATGATTAATTTTAAATCCATTATTTGTTAAGTATGCTTAGACAGGTCAGTACTCTGGGGCAAATTTACAGTCCTTTCATCACTGCTTAGGTGTTATAGTACAAAAATAAATCTACAGATGTGCACACTTTAAAAAACAATCTGTTTGTAAATGGTAGTTGTAAATTTTATTTATTTATTAGATTTTTATCCCACCTTTATTACTTTATAAGTAACTCAACACAATGAACATACATAATACTTCTCTGTTGATCTCCTTGGTTCTGGTTTTTAGTTTTACATTTTTAATTGCTTTTCTTTTTGTCTTTTTATGTTTTCTAAGCTACCTACTGTAGGGTTACCTTATCAGGGAGATGGGCAGCATAGAAATATATTAAATAAAATTTTCCCACACAAAAAAAACCCTGTGAGATGGGCTGAGAGAAAGTGATTGGCCCAAAGTTACCCAGCTTGACTTCTATGCTTAAGGCAGGACTAGAGCTCCTGGTTTCTAGGCCAGCATTTTAATCACTACATCAAATTGGCTCTGATACTTCGAAGCATTCTGAAAATTCTGACAGATAAAATAGAAACATTCGATGAACTGTATATTGTATAGGAAGTAAATTCAGGTCATCCTTGTTTAATAACCACTCGTTCAGCGACCATTCAAATTTACAACATCCCTGAAGGTTGTTATGACTGGACTTTATACTTATGGTCTGCGCAGTGCCCCATGGTCATGATTGTAATTTGCAAATTTCCCTGCTGGCAACCAAAGTAAACGGAGAAGCTGGCAGGAAGACAAAAGTCACAGTTACATGAGGTCTTTGCTTAACAATTCGCCTAGTCCTTGATTAATGAGGGCAACTGGGTTTGCCGGAACTCCCTTTGTTTATTGTGCGGTTTTTGACTACATCACTAAACGGCAGTTTCCGGTCCCATTTAGTATTGTTAGACAAGAACTACTTATGTGTTTGTATAAATTGTACTTCGTAACAATTGCTACAATATTCATTTTCATCCCAAGCTTATTTGAAATTTTTTAAAAGACATATTTTTTACCTGGCACTATGTTTTCTTCTTGGCATCAGTACTTTAACTTTTCATTTGGAACACATAGATACAGGTTATTAAATAGTTTGGTCATACTGGCTTGAGTCTGTGGTGACTTTTTATTACTCAATTGTGTTTTCACCAGGCAGCTACCTTGGGAAAGATTTCAAACTTAAATGGCAGACTTCTATTAATTATTGTGTATGCAAATTATGGGAAGTACTTCATTCAGTAATATTTTCACACATGTTTATATTATAATTCCTTTGCTTTTGCTTGATTATTAATAATCTCTTAGTGCATTTGACACATTTCACTGGTTGAATTATTATATGACCTTTAAAATATAAATGTAATATGAAACTTAACAATCTCTGTTAACAAGTTACAATTTTTATTTTTTCCTGTCTGTTTGGATTCAGCTTCTCTTTTCTTCAGGTATACTGGTATCTCTAAGCCTTTCTGGACCACAGCTGGAACAAGTGGTGATTGACAGAACCCTGATGGGAAAGTTCATCTCTAACACTATCAGTGATGGTAATTATACCTATGTGCATGTAATTCAGCTGCCTGCATTTAAAGCGGAAGAGGAGAAATAGTATGTCAACAGGTAGACCAATTATTACCACTTGGGACTTGAAAACATTGGAAGTAATTGCATGAAATTCTACAGCTACTACCCTCAGGACAAAACCACTTTAGGGAAAAAAAAACATTTTTTATCAGTGTTATATTCGTTTTTTTTAAAAAAAACTCAGGTCAGCTTGTCATTTTTCCCCAAAGCATTAAAGTTTTAGCACAAGTAAGTTTTCATATTTGAGTGCATTATATTTTGGTAGACAAAAGTATGAGTATAACCTATTCACAGAGTATGTTCAGCCATATTATCTGACATCTATTAAATAAATATCATAGATTGAATTCAAGTCCTTCTACATTCAAAGCAAGTTTTCTAGTAAAGAGCAATGGCTCTTTTCCATTTATGATCTGTTGACAGTATGACTCATAAAAAGTGATTTTTTAAAAAACAGTTACATGAAGATGTTTAACAGTGACCTTTAGCTTTTAAGGCAAACTTCCACTATTGTGGACATAATTCCAAAGACTAAATAAGTTTACTTGTATCAACTTCATCAACTTCCATTAATTTCTTAAAAGAGCTTTAACTGATTTCTCCAAATCTTCTAACCATTTTTTTCAATTCCAGCAAGAAGCAATGGCATCAGGACTAAACAAATAGCATGTTCTAGAATCGAATGTATTTGCAAGAATTCACAGGGAAATTATCAAAATTAGTTGGTCAAAAATAAGGATATTATGAAAAGTCCAGCATACCATGAAAAAAGGATTCATCTGCTCATTTTTAATTGATTTTATTCCATAATGTAATATTTTCATGGTAAAAAATTATAATTTCAATCCAATAATATTTTTATTAGTACAATAGAGGTCAATATTTGTCAGTATTTCACCAAGGTCAAATAATTCACCTCATGTTGAATTTAGTCTTGGAGTTAAATTCATCTTGATTCCATTTTCCTAGCCAATACCAAATAATTTTGAACTTTTTGTTTACATTTTCTTTCATTTGTCTTAGTATAGGGGAGTTATTCACAGTGTTTCAAAGAATCTTTATACCACAATAAATGAATTAATCTAAAACCTTAACTCCTATACTTTTTATGACCCAGAAACATCAAGTCTGATTTATTTGATTTATGGAATAACCAGACAGGCTATCAAGCTTCCATATTAATGAAATGAGATTAGAAATTATGTTTGGCATTGATATAAAACATAATATCTACTTATATAAAAATCTTACAAGGAAAGATTTCTACAAGGAAAAAGTTCTAAAGTCAAATTAAATGGCATTTCTGATATGTACTATGGTATAAATTTAATCAAGATTAGGGCATACCATAATAATGATATGATTGAGAGATTAAATAAACAGTTTAAAAGTAAAGTAAGCCAATATAGTTAGAACCTGCTTGAAAGTTTACAAGCAACCATATTAAAGTATTTTTTCTGTCCAAACAAATTATAGCTGTTGGATCCTATCTGTTTTGAGTTAATTGAACATTAATTCAAAATCTAATATCAGAATCTTGGCAGCCCTATATAAATGCAGTGTGAGCAGAACAGTTACAGGAACAAATTGGAATCTAAGGGTCAAATTCTCCAAATTAATCTGTTAAAATATATGGATCTTAAACTAAGGTGAACATTAAAAAAATAATAATAATAAAAGAGCAAGGAGGAGGTTAAAAAAACAGACAAAAAATGCAGATGTTTAATTAGTATCTAGAAATAGAGGGGGGTGGGACCTAGAAACATGCACATAAATAGGCAATACAATAGAACATGGTAACGTACTGATTTTTCCCTAAAGCAACCTAAGCAGGAACTTGAGGTATTATCATAAGTATAAAATGGCTTCTGAGAGCTATCTTATAATTTTAAAACAAAAATTACTTGAAATGTAATGAAATACTGAAGATTATTAATCTATTAAACTTTTGTCTACATTGTTGGACTTTTTAGTGTTATCTGGGACAAATGTAATACAATTCTTCATAGATCATGCCTTTGGAATAAGTTATTTTTGACAGCAAATCTTGAGAACTGCACAATACATGGCCATAGTCTATTCTTTTTAATTTCCATATAGACTCACTTTTGCAAGCTCTGTCAGGGATTTCATCTTCATGCACTGACTAGCAATGTGGATGTTATTGGGTAGGGTTTTAATTTTATTGTTTTAAGATCCAGTTTCAAGGGTGATATTTGTTATGTAGCCACTGACGGGAAACAGAAAAGAAAGTGTACCAAAAGGAGAAGCTAAAATGTAGAAGCCCTTTCAATATTTAGCTGATATTCTCCTGGAAAAGACTAATACCATTGTCATAAAAAGAATTGGTTGACCTTTTGCTGCTTACTCTTGCATTCTAATCAAACGTAAATTATGTCAACCAAACCTAGATTTAAGAAATATTATTTTGCTTCTATTTTTCAGTAAATAAGTTCCAACTTTCTACCATCTTCTAATTTAAATATTGTATATGCAGCCTCATTGGTATCACTAATAATTCTGCATAAATCTTTTCAAAGAGGTGCATGCCTACACACATGGAGACAGCCAGGAGCAGCTTCTGAAACAGCCAGTTTGAAGAAGTGCTTCATTTTGGATCTTTCCAAAACACAACCTTCAAAAGACTTGCACATCCTAATCTTTAATGGCTTGAATATCCTTCTTCCAAATAATAGTCATGACAACTTTTTAAAGAAAGTTATCATGACTATAGTTTTTTACGAAGGGATTGGACAGTCATTTGTCCAGAAAGGGTATAGGGTCTCCTGCTTGTGCAGAGGGTTAGACTATAAGACTTTTCAAGTTTTCCAACTCTGTTGCTCTGTTATTCTTGGTAGTTGGTGAAATGATTGCCATAATAGGGAAAGATGGTGTTGAAACTTAACTTGGGCACTACCCAAACAAACAATAAATGAGTTCTCTCAGATATTTAGAAGAGAAAATAATCTACGGTACTTGTTTCTAATTCTCCCAGCTTCAATTAAAGTAATAATTAAAAGGATATCACTATATAAATACTACATGCGATTTCAGAATGTTGATCTCTGTCTAACAACAGTGCCATCTTGAATAAAAGTCAGAGAGCTTTTCTGTTGTGATACAATTTTCATAGGATTCCAGTCTTGGATGCTACATGAGGAAAAGTGCACACTTGAACAACCTAATCAGCTTGGGAATGTCAAATTGCAAGCACAGGAATATATGCTAAAATGCTAATTTGATTATTTAAAATTTACAGAAGTGTTGGATTAATTTGTTCCAAGCATTTAATTCTGACAAGCTTTCTCTCCAATATGACTCTGTGAATGTTTTACTGTGGAAAAGGCAGTCTGCACTCTCTGTTTATTGAGGTGAATATTTTACTGTTATATCCCAGTGAAAGTAAATGGTAAGGGATTGAAATGAGTTGATTCAGATAAATTCAGTTCTAAATCCATGTTTCTAGAATAAACATGGTCTTAAAACCAGTTGTATAACAGAAATGTCAGTTGTCATTTACTTTTAACTGTTCCTCCTAATTTACACTTTCTACTTTTTTTAGATTTTACCATGCATTATTATATAATGCAGAGATACTGGAGAAACTAAGAGAAATGAGAAACCACTAATGATTGAATAAACAAGCTATTACTCATAGATAGAAGAAAATGATATATATTTTATTAGTCAACTGCTGATGTATATCAAAATAAAATAAACAAAATAGCAGTAAAAAGACTCAGACACTGTTAATTTACATATGAGAGCTCTGTTCAAATTAATTTCTAAATCCATTCACCATTTTCAATAATCACATCAAAGGCAAAACTACTTGGTGCAGGTAGTTCTATATGCATTCTCCCTCTGGTCTAAGAACTTTTAATCATATAACAGGTGTTTTAAGATTAAGAATGCGGCTTCCCCCCCTCTTCAACTGTTCTTTTTCCCATGGCAGTTAAAAGAAAGGTCACCATATCTATTGTTTTGAGAGAAATGCAGGTGTGGAGGGCATTTTGAATAGACAAATGGCTACAAAGAAAAGGATTCCTTGCCCATCTTTTCTATCCTACCATGTATCCTTTATTCCACCTGAAGTCATTTGCAATCTTTTCGTATGAAAAAAGGGACGTGTTAGAGAGGAAGAATTCACATAATTACATAAAATGAAAAAATATCCTTAATTAAAGAAACAATAGTCTTATAGGAGGAAGCAAACTGTTATTTCAGTTCTACAGATTTGAAAGGATTTAAATATATTTATTCAGTAAATTGCAGCACCTGAGAAGGTTTAGTAATCTAATAAATTTAGGATTCACAGAAATGATTCTTTTAAAATGATATTTTTAACTGATAGTTGTCTATACTTCACATTATTGTAAGTCTAGGCAGCTTTTATTAACAAAGGTCTGCATTTAAGTGAATAATTTTAATTATTACTGGTGGTCTAAACATTCAGTTTGAATATCACAATGCTAAAAAATGGTACTGAAGATTTATTGTCTTACTTAGGTATAACATATAAAAACATAATCCAAAATAACCTCAAGACAGAGTAAGAAACTTATAAAGGCAACTGTGGTAAACATCAAAATTAATATACAATAAACTCTAAACCGCTATCATAGAGGCTTGGCCTAAGATATTGCTGTTAAAACAATTTCATATTGAAATAAAAACATTGGCTGTAATGCTTCTAGTATACAGAGATTTACTTAGCTAATTAATTTGCAGTGAAAGAGCCTAAATGGAAAATAAAATAATACAATAATAAAATGAAATAAGGAATTAGGATATTAGAGTATCAGGAGTTACAGTAGTGACAAATGCTATATGTTGGCATCTTTCTACATATTGTATGAAGCTGTACGTCATACAGCAGGAAGCTCAGCATCTTTTAATTTGACATTTTACAGAAATGAAATTATTAACATAAAACTAGGAAGTTAATTACTGTATTGGAAAATTTTAGAGCACAAGATACAATTCCACAGGTTTTGTTGCTTCCAAGCAGTATTAGATGAAGTAAAGTCTAAAAAACTGAATCTCAATTGGAATGCCATTGATTTCCTGGTTATGGTCAGCATGCCATTTATTAATTATCTTTGACATTAAGAATTATGACATTATCTTTGTTTTTTAAATAATTTCTACTTTTTCATTACGGCAATATGTTGCTAGTGCCTGTCAAAATCACAGAATATGGGAAAGAACAGTAGCATCAATTAAAAAATGATGGATATAGGAGGTTGAAATTTACTTTTAGAAAATGCCAAAACTTGGAATTGGTGTGAAAATAAATAGGAGAATAAGGATACTGTTTGATTCCCTTTAGAATATTTGATTCTGTTTAAAGTGAGAGTTGCTGCAGAGAAACCACCTACGGTAGCACATTGAATTTGCATGTAGATATTCCCATGCGGGACCCTGGTGTGCTGGAGTAGTCAGAAACCTCTGAATGTGGCTGTTAGTTTTTGCCATAGCCTCTCCTTGGAGACCAAGTTAGAAGCTGCCTTCAGGTCAGTGAACATGGCACAGAGAATTCATTGCAGTAAGTTAGAGTATTTCTCTACCAGATTATGTAAAATGATGCATTGATCTAATGTTGATTACCCAGCTCTAAAGCCAACTTGCCTTTCAGGTAGCACCTCCCCTTGTATCACTCAGTGAGTTTCTTATTAAGGCCATAGAATTCATTTATAATGTTTAATAAGCTGACTGGTCAAAAGTTAGCTCTGCTGTATTTCTTTTTATTGAAATTGTTATGATTAACGCCACTGTTGAGATATGTAAAAAGAATTATCAATAAGATCAAATAGGCAGACCAGCAGTAGAGAACCCAGTCGGGAGTTCTACAAGAGCCTGCCCACCCAGCTCAGCAAAGTTACCATTTTCCAATTGAACAAGGAATGTGTGTGATATACAGTAGACCAGTCAAGGGAACAGTTTTAAACAGCAAAAAAGCAGTGTTAAAATTCTTTAATAAGCAGTAAAAGTATGGATTTTCTTAGAAGATCAGCCTATTATATTTATGAACTGAACCACACATCTTCTGGAGTAACCCATAGTCACTCAACAAGAATTACCTTCAAGATTGTCTCAAAATGGGTCCTTGTGATAGAAGCAGATGAAGCTAAATCTCTTGGGACTGGATTGACCTCATGGCTCCTAAAGCTCAGATTAGGGTTTTAGGGCATGTTTCTAAGGAGTGAACTTATTCTTAGAGGCCTGGGATATAACTCAGTTTGGTGGAGAATCAACATTGTAAACATAGTAGTGCTTTTATTGCTTTTGCACCCCTTTAAGGACTGCTTTAAAGTGGAATCCTCTCATATTTCAATTCACCATGATATCAGTTACTTTGATAGTAGTTGGAGTGTGGGGCTAAAGAGAGGAATCAGGATGAAATTTATCTTTAGTGAGCTGCAGATGTTCTGATGTTTGCAAGTTAGGATTGTTGGATTGGCTTCTCAGGGTTCCAAACTTGGGAACTGGATATTGAAACAGGTTTAATGCTACATCATAGTATAATAGTGACAAGGCTTGTTTCAAATCAATTAACTTTTGGCTAGGAACAGTTAGATCTTTTAGCCAGAAGGTAAGCGTTCATAACTAAAATTTCCTCTGAAAAGGGTATTTGTCAATGGCAGACCTAATGACATTTGGCTGTCTCTTCTTAAGACTGCTTCATCAGCTTGGAATTATACATAATTTTACTTCTTTGTTAATTATGATGGCATTGCTCTTGTGCTTTCTCTAGGCAAAAGGGGCTTGAGAGGTAAATCATATGCACACAATTTGATTAGATGTGGAAGTAGTATTTAAGGGATATCTGGAGTTTGGAATGTAATTATAATTCTGCAGCCATCAAAAAAAATCTGTGGACCATTTTTTAATCACTTCTGTATCAGTCATGGATACAAAGAAGCTGGCTCAAGGAAATAAAATAGTTGCTGTATTAGACCATCTTGACCATGATAGAGAGGGATATTTAAAATATTTGAAGTAGGAGGAGCAAATGAATGATACATTGTGAAGGATGTCAAGATTAATTGGAAGTTGAATGGTGGGTTTCTGAAATCAGCAGATTAGATCTCTTCTAACTAATAATCAAGCCACCTCAGCAGTCTGACAGCCAGAGGAGCCATGTAGAAGCTGATAAACATGTTGAGATGGTATAGAGAGCCATGGAGATGATTTTGGAGTTCCCTTCAGAAACAAGGACACAAGCATTCCTTAAGTCCTGGAAAGGAAGATAATGTTAAGAATAGGCTCGAACTGACTCCTCCCTGACTCAGTAAGGTATAAGAGGAAGAAAGGTAGAACAGAAACTCCTGCAAGATTCTGTTGTTATAGCTTCTCATATAGTGATAGTCCTGTGGATCCATTCTTAATCAGGTCTACCTTACAGGGCTGATAATTTTTGAACATTCAAGGACAGTATCTTTGCATAAGAAAATAAGTTCTGTCTGACTATGTTCAGATGCTAAACTTTTATAGGAATTGTAAATTGTGTCTTCTTAAAATATTAAGCTGTATGTTTTGGACACATAGTTTTTATTGTGATTATTCCATATTTGAGCTCCTTTTGGGGTGAGTTGCTCAAATTTATTGCTTTATTCCACACTTACTGGCAGTCAGAAGTATATATTCAATTTTTACTTCTTTTGCAGCAGAATACTCTGCCCCTGTATGCCCCTGTATAACAGCTGCCATACTAATAAGTTAGATGCCAGAACCTATGACACTATGAGGATTATAAGCGGATGTTTTAAAATGCTGCACTTCAATGGTTAGATGGCCTAGACATTTGTATTTGAACATAGATCTTTTTAACATTTATATTTTATTGTGTAATCTAGGTGAAATGTTTATATATTGCTAATCCTTTTTTGATGTGCCATATGTTAAATAAATAAATAATTCACTTTTGAGGCATTCCAAAAGGTTATCTATCTGAAATCTGTCATTAGTTTTTAGCCCTCCGCCTAATATAGTAGAAAACATAATATTGCTAGCTAATTGTGTGAAAAGATAGCTAAAAGTTACTAAAAGATTAACACAAATTAAGAAAGCAGAGCTTTTATTTTTAAATGTTAATTTGCTTGGGGAGGGTTATTTTGGGCTCTGGTTTTATGGGATCTTTGATGTAATTTTTTTAGTTATTTTGCCCTTTTATTATTTTTTTCTTATAGTAAATGTCTTTATTGTATTTTTATAAGCCATAATGCAGGAGTAGCTGATACACATTACAGTGTCATCACCATCCCGCCCCACCCCCTCCCCAGCAAAAAACAGTGTATTGGTAGTTTTATTCATTCAGATGCCTGTAGAGCTAATTGGTTTCATTCATTTTCATGTAAGTTTGCACCAAACAAACACTTATCACCCATTTCTCTTTCTTAAGGCATAACAACTGCAAGAAATCAGTTAAGCCACAGTAATAACTGCCCTCTCATTTGGTACTTTTTTAATATTTATGCTTCACTCCAGCGTACCCACAATATTTTCATTCATCCACTGTCAACCACTGCAGAAGAGATTACTATCTGAAAGAACTTTAAAAGAAAAAAACCAATAGAAGAGATATTGTAAAATGCCATATCTTTAAAATATATCATAATTTGTTCAATTTTATTACATCTGCTTCCTAGGCTTTACTTACCATTTTCAAAAAGACACAGTAGGAGAAACACTTATATCAGTACATCATAGAAGTCATGCATACTGCTGAAAATGTGTTTTTATCTTCCAATATTCCAGTGGAGATTTCAGCAATTTATTTTGTTGTCAGTGAAAAGTATTAAAATGTTGTTGTTTTTTCTTCCAGCTGTGCTTACTGATACTTTTATGATCTTTTCATTTTGGGAACAAAGCAAACTCTGTTTCATTCAACTCTCAAAAAACCCAAATTCTCCGGATGTAAACAAAAGACTTGAAAAACTCTCAAACTACGATTTTAAGGTACAGCCTTTCATGATTTTGCAAGTATCATAATTGTATCATAATTGGAGAAATGGATCTTAATAAAAAGATAGGGATTTAGTACAAAGTATAGACAAATCTTTTCAGTGATGCTTAAATTGAATTTCATATGGGCTGTTATAACTGTCAAGAAAGATAGGTAGGCAAGCAGACATTTCAGTCTACTTTATACTATAAGGTTTTAGAAATGGTTACCAAAGGTAAACTGTAGACAAACTTAGGCCAGATTGTGTTTAACCTTGAAACATATGACAAAGAGGACACTGATGTATCAATGATAAATAAACTCGTCTTGTATTCAGATTCTACTGTGTATCTGGATCCTGTTGAAGGAAGAAAACCATAGAGCATTAACCAGTGTGCAACTAGGAGCTTAAAAATTATAATATTGTGCAACAAAAATGCAGTTAATGGAATTATTACAAACTTTGCACAAACTATTAAAATCCAAATTTAGTTGGCAGTATCAACTATGTTCAAATATCACCAGGCTCAAGGTTGACTCAGCCTTCCATCCTTTTGAGGTAGGTAAAATGAGGACCCGGATTGTGGGGGCAATAAGCTGACTTTGTATAAAAAAGAACACTGTTTAGGAGGGGCCGAAAGCCCTACTAAGCAGGTATATACAAAAATATGAAGGCTATTGCTTAACGCATTGTAAGTCGCCCTGAGTCTCTGGAGAAGGGCAGCATATAAATCGAACCAATAAATAAATAATAAGTAAATACCAGACTAGGCATTGGAGGTAGTATTGAGCTTGTAAAGGAGTGCAAGATACAAGATGGACACATGCAGTATTTCGGACTACAGCTCTCATCCTTTACCATTGGCAATACTGGTTTATGGTAAAAGGAACTGAATTCAATTGATAATATTGAGATTTGAGACAGAGGCTTTAGAATTAATTAACTTGTTCCATCCTGATATATTCTGAATATATATAAAATAGAAGAGATTCTTCAAATGAAATAAATGTTTTCATTTTATTTGTTTTCAAAATGAAAAATTACTACAGTAAAAGACTGGTCTCCACGACATTGTAAGTATGAATATATGCTGCCTTTTATACCCTATCACTGCCAAAATATTATTAGATAACAAACATGACAAAATGTTCTGTTAACTAGGATTATTTTTCTCCTATTGCTTTGTTGTTATTTCTCTGTTAGATAGATTTTGTGTCTATAAGGCTAGTTTTAGCGAATTACACTAAATATCTTGCCAGATTATATTATAGAGTTTGTTGGGAATGCTCTCTGCTAGAATGGACATCTAATATATTTTCCAGGCTGCTTCAGTTGAAGGCCTCTTTTCAATACTGAGTTGTGTTTGCAAGATTGATCCAACCTCTATAACATGGATTTGAGACAGTTCACTGTTCACAAGGAACTGAGCTGATATGTTGTTTACTTCAGGGTGATGCACACTTTTCTATGTTAGTTAAGTTTGGGCTTTTGGTAACCATCATCAAAATCTATATATACTTAGCATTATTGCAAAGCAGCTTTGGAATAACTTACTGTGGTAATATACTTTCCAAATCTATCTTGCATATGTTTAATTATCCCCTCTTTTTGACCAAAAGCATAGTTTACATGAACGTTTAAGAAAACAGAAAAAAAACATTGCTATTCAAGAAAAAAAATAAATGAGAATCACTAACACAATTTAAATATTTAAAGTTTAATTTTAATAATATTTCTAATAGTTTAATCAGCCTAATATAACTGAAAAATATTTTTTTTATTTATATTAGTGCTGTAGCTCTACACAATTGCTGTTTTATGGTGGATTGTATTAACTGTAGGAATACAATGATGTTTTTTTAATTGTTGATTGTAATGATTGTGTATGCTTGTATATAATTTTACATACATTTTGTCTAAAAACATTGGAAACAGTTAATAAATGTAGCACATTAAGACATTGCTTTTAAATAACTAAAATTTTAGGTGTGATCAGCCTTTGTGATAGGTATTCTGAAATATAAACATTAATTTTCAAACATTTAGATACAATTTAGTTAACAAAGTAGTGCATGACAAAAAAACCTATACAGTAACATTATCCAAGGCAACCAGCACCAATTAAATCAGCAATAAAATAAACCCCCAATACACAAACGGCAAGAAGGAAATCACTAAATTGTAGGCATTTTTTTTCAAAAAAGGATTTGCCATCAAGGGAAAAGAAAAGGAATTTAGACTTAGATCTTCCATACCTCTCACTGGGAGAATGCAAATGACATGGGTATGATGCTAGATTATTAGTCCCATGAAGTTGTTCTTGTGAGCAGGCATGTATATGAACCTCCCCACTCCAACTGGTGCTCAGTGTGTATGCTATATGCAATAATGTTGGCGTAGGAACTATTCTGAAAAGGAAGGACTCACTAAAGAAGAGCCCAATGCTGGGAACAATTAAGGGCAAAAGAAGAAGGGGATGACAGAGAATGAGATGGCTGGATGGAGTCACTGAAGCAGTCTGCGTGAGATTAAATAGACTCCAGGGGATGGTAGAGGATAGGAAGGCCTGGAGGAACGTTGTCCATGGGGTCGCGATGGGTTGGACATGACTTTGCGGCTAACAACAACAATAACAAAAGGAACTATTCAGATACCAGCTTGCATATTGATTTTTTTTTATAATACCTCTCCATTCTACATTTTGCATCCTGATCAGAACTCTTTGTTTTCATCCTTGCCAGAAAGCATAACTTGTCAGCCTAACTCCCAATCAATTCAACATCCTATACTCTAGCCAGATAATCACCTTGATTCTACTCTAACACAAACAAGGAGTATTAGCACAGCCACCTTCCAAAAATAATTCATTTGCAGACTATTTCTTTTCCTTTCCTTTTGATACAAAAGAAAACAGTCTATTGTGTCTGGATCATGAAGAACATTATTCAATATATCATACTGCCTCTCAGATTGTGTTCCCATCACAGTGGCACATTCTGTGCTGATTATCATTGTGAAAAGAACTGAAAATTAAACTGCAAGATCTGTAATGACTTTATACAAATGTATGGTGTAATTCTATTTGTAAAGGAGTGTGTATTCCTAGCCACTACAATTAAAGAAAATAACAGAGCTGAAAAAGTGCAAAAAAGGACAAAAATGAAAAAAGAGACACAACATCTCTCCTTGGAGCTGTTTGCTTACAAAATTGACAGTAAGAAGGCGCCTAGTAAATCTGAATAGTAGGAGATTTAGGATAAAAAAAAAATGAAATATTTCCTCTTATAGTAGATATCTGAACTTTTAATGACAACAAAAATTAACCTAGACAATATCAAACCGTATGCATAATAAAATCCAGGTATTGTAAGGATTCAGTGAAGTCTGGGAGATTGTCATTAGAAAGGTCTAGGTTTATCATATATCTTTATTACATTTTTTCATCTTAAATTTCCTCTAAGCAGGAAGAATGAATTATTCATCTCTGTTCATGTTAAAATTTAGTAAGTTGTACAAAGATGTGTTATCAAAAGAACAAACATATGATTTGAGCTGTACAGTTTAAAAAAGTATTTTTTTACTCAGTTACCTGGCAATTAGCCAATAGTTCTAATTAAGTAAGAATTATAGTAGGGCTGGTGCAGTATTTCAGTACTGAAAGGAAAGACATATTTTAAATTGTTTAGGGACCCAAATGTTGTCTGCAATTCCTAAAAGCGTACTGCAAAAATGGATAGAAGCAGAATTTCCAGTTCCAATCAATTTTAAAGATTAGAACAATAAATTAGGAAAAGAAGATAATCACAACAAACAATTTTCTCTGGGCAACATTGTCCACCTTTATTATGGTACAACATCCTTAGTATGGTACAAATATTGATTAGATGTCTCACCATATCAGAAAACTATAAAACCAATACAAAGAAAATATAATCATCATAAATTACATTCAAGAACTGGTGGGACCATAAAATAGAGAAAGTAATAGGAAATGGAGAAGGTAATGTCCTCTGGGACTTTAAAATTCAAATAGACAGGCACATGTCAGATTTAACAATTATCAATAAGAAAAGAAAGAAAAAGTAGTGTAGAAAGTGGACATGGCAGTACCTGAAGACAGCAGACTAGACTAGACTAGACTAGACTAGACTAGACTAGACTAGACTAGACTAGACTAGACTAGACTAGAATAGAATAGAATAGAATAGAATAGAATAGAATAGAATAATAGAATTGGAAGGGACCTTGGAGGTTTCCTGCTTAGGCAGGAAGCCCTACACCACTTCAGACAAATGGTTATCCAATATCTTCTTTAAAACTTCCAGTTTTGGAGCATTCACAACTTCTGGAGGCAAATTGTTTCACTGATTAATTGTTCTAATTGTCAAGAAATTTCTCTTTAGTTCTAGGTTGCTTTTCTCTTTGATTAGTTTCCACCCATTGCTTCTTGTCCTGCCCTCAGGTACTTTGGAGAATAGCTTGACTCCCTCTTCTTTGTGGCAGCCCCTGAGATATTGGAACAGTGTATCATGTCCACCTCTAGTCCTTCTTTTTATTAAACTAGACATACCCAGTTCCTGCAACCGTTCTTCATATGTTTTAGTCTCCCATCTCCTAATCATCTTTATTGCTTTTCTCTGCACTCTTTCTAGAGTCTCCACATCTTTTTTATATCATGGTGACCAAAACTGGATGCAGTATTCCAAGTGTGGCCTTACTAAGGCATTATAAAGTGGTATTAACATTTCACGTGATCTTGATTCTATTCCTTTATTTATGCAGCCTAGAACTGTGTTGACTTTTTTGGCAGTTGCTGCACATTGCTGGCTTATATTTAAATGGTTGTCCACTAGGACTCCAAGATCCCTCTCACAGTTACTACTATTAAGCAATAGTAGTAACTACAGTATACCACATATACTGTATCTGTGCATTTTGTTTTTCTTGCCTAAATGTAGAATCTTATTTTTTTCACCATTGAATTTCATTTTGTTACAGTGACCAAAGTTCAAGTCTGTCAAGATCCTTCTATATCTTAAGCCTATCTTCTGAAGTGTTGGCTATTCCATGCTATCGACAGCATTCCTCTGGTCCACTAATTTTATCACTTTGTCAAAGAATGCAATAAGATTAGTCTGGCATGTTCTGTTTTTGACAAAGCCATGTTGGCTTTTGGTTATTACTTTGTTTGCTTCTAGGTGTTTGCTGATTGGTTGCTTGATTATCTTTTCCAGAATCTTCCCTGGTATTGAGGTCAGGCTGATAGATCTGTAGTTTTCTGGTTCTATTTTTTTTTCCTTTCTTGAAGATGGGAACTACATCAGCTCTTTTCCAGTCTTCTGGCAGTTCCCCTGTGCTCCAGGATCTTTGAAAGATATAATTCAGTGGTTCTAAGATCTTCTCTGCCAGTTCCTTCAGAACCTTGGGGTGTAATCCATCTGGTCCTGGTGATTTGAACTCATCTAGGGTAGACAGGTGCTCACTTACCATTTTCTTTCCTATTTTAACTTGTGTTCCTAATCTGTTTTTTGTGGTGCTGTTTTTGATAGGTTGGACTGTTTTTTCCCTTTGTGTAAAGACAGTTGCAAAAAACAAGTTAAGTAGTTCTGCTTTCTTCTTGTTGCTTGTCACCTTCTTGCCATTTTCTCCCAGCAATGGACCAATTGTTTCCTTGACTTTTTTCTTGGTTTTAACATGTTGGAAAAAGCTTTTTTCGTTATTTTTTACTTTTGTCGCAAGCCTTTGTTCATTGTGAACCTTAGCTTTCCTCACTTCATCTTTGCAGGCTCGGGCTATTTTCTGATATTCTGCCTTAGTTATGGGCCCCTGTTGCAAACCGGTAGTAAAGGTAAGGAGAACCCACCCCTGCATGGAATTCTTCCCAATCTCTCTCTAAGTTTAGTGAAATTAGCTCTCTTAAAGTCCAAAACTCTAGTTTGATTTGGTTCTATTGCTTGTGCTTGCATAATGTTGAATTCCAATATGATCACTCGCCCCCAAGATTCCTGTAGCTAGAAAGAACTGGAAAAGATAACAAAATACAAAGACCTGCAAATAAAAATAGAACGACTGTGACAAAACAAAACAAAGGTGGCTCCATTAGAAAAAGATGCCATAGGTGCAATCCCAAAGCACCTGGAGCACTGCTTGAACACCATTGGCACTGACAAATTCACCATCAATTTAATTGCGAAAGACAGCTTTATTTGGAACAGCCTACATTCTGCGACAATATCTCTAACATCATAAAACCTCACCATCTACCTATCCCAGATCTTTGGGAAGGACCCAATAGGTGGATAAAAATATCAAAACCAGTCTGAACATCTGGCGGACAGATCTATGTGGAAAAAAACCCGTTAACATAAATCACTATTCTTGCAATCAACCCCAATCTATTCTAAATAGTCTATCCTTTACAAAATACCTTTGATGCATAACGTGCAATCTTGTTAGATATGCAGGTTCATTCCCTGCAAGAAGTAAGATAATTTTTCTTGGGTGTCCCAATATATTTTGGTTTTTAAGTGAGGATCCAAGTATGTGGTCTTGTCTATCAAATATATTTTACAATCAAAGAGGATATGTCTTCAAGAGCTGGTGCAGTACATAAACACAGTCTTTATTTGAATGGGATACCATGGAACCTCCCATATCTTATAATGGAATTTAGTTGTTCAAAGCATGATCTATAGAAAGGTCTTCTAAGATGTTGGGATATATAAGTTGTTAAATATTCTTCCATCTGCGAGGCTGATTTGTGTTAAGTCAGCTGCTGCAAGGATTTAGCATGTTTAAGGGATGTGATATCATCTTAGGCATAAATAGTCAAGATTTGAGTGGACTGGAAATTGGATAAAGTGTCCATATTGTGAGATGGACAGTTCAAGTGCAAGGAGACATACTAAATGTCTGCTCTTTGAAACACAATTGGATAATCTATCTGGTCCATAAATAATATCTTCTGCCAATAATAATTACTTTAATTGCTTGGTGACTATATATAGAAGATATACTCAACATTGCCCTTACTGCTGGAACTGGCATGGATTTGTCCACCCCCATGAAGCATTTAAAAAAAGCGGATGGTATCTCTTTCAATAAGAGAGCATATTTTATGGTAGATAATGATTGGAACTATTTTGCCATTGTAAAAGAGTTGGTGGGTAGCTATGGTTGGGGATCTGCCTTATGGCACTGCAACTCCTTTAGCTCTTACAGAACTGCTCTTGAAATGTGGGATGATTTAAAATCAAGTATTTTAAGCATGCAGGTATTAGTTACTGCTTTTTCTTAAGTTATATATTCCCTTCTGTGCTTTTAACTATTATCCCATTGAAGTACATAAATACTAAGAAAAATAGATTAATACACAGCAACTATAAATCATGAGCTAAATCAAAGTCTTGTCTTCCCTCTATCCTTCAGTTAATCTTGCGTGGCAATAAGATTATCCATCTCACTCTTGCATCTGTAACAATATATTTGATGAAAATATACTGTTTTATACTTGTTTTATGTCCCTGGAAGTATCAAATATTCAGGGATTTATAGGGTAATAATTGTTCCGAGACCAGGCTGCTTTCTGGCTGTGTTTTCAAAATGAGCTTTGGTTAATTTCTGACTGGGTGTTTATTTTCTTATTTTAGGGCAGGGTTGATATTTGTTTACATTTATTTATTATTTTTATTCTACCTTTATTATTTGTATACATAACTCAAATGTACCTAATATTCCTTCCTCCTTCCACTTTTCCCATAAGAACAACCCTGTATTGATTTGGGCTGAGATAGTTACTGACCCAAAGCCAACCAACTGGTTTTCATGCCTAAGGCAGGACTTGAATTCACAAACTTCTGTTTTCTCTCCTGGTGCATTAACCACTACACCAAATTGGCTCTCTTATTTTTTTTCTCACTGGTTGCTTCATATAATTCTTTTATTGAACACAGTTTTCATACATTTCATTCACTGTACTTGTACTCTGGGTTCCTTTGGGTAAACAAAATCTATTGTCAAAACCATTGTAGGAAAGCCATATCAGTCTATGGCAGCCATTATGGAATGGTTAAACTGAGGAAGGATCTCCATGCACTCTCTGATGAAGTGTTCACAGATAATGAGAGTTTATGTCTTTTAATAAATTGTGTTAATCAGAAAAGGTGATACCAAACTCCTTCCAGTTTTTGCCATCTAGAGAAATTCTTTTCAAGTAAAAGACAATCATTACACTGGCAGACTCCATTCTCAGACCTATGAGCATAGGTTCTGTTGAGATTCTGAATACAACTATTAGTTGCCTCACATTTTATACCTGTTAAACCATGGACGAAGAGTAGCCTGGTTTGTTCTCATGTACTTTTGATTGGCTAAAGATTTGGATTTTATCTGTATTTTCCTGGCTGTCGTGATTATTGATATTAAAAGGAATATATTTTAACATCTAACATTCTAATCATATTAACACAGAGTAAGAAATTCTCTAAAAATAGAATGATAGTAGGTCTGTCTCTGTATTTAAAAATGTATGAACTTAAATAGAAAAGTTGAAAGAACTGATATTTGTCTAAATACGGAATGTTTCATGAACAAGCCATCAATAATTTACTGCTATAAAGCCCCAAATAGTTGGCATAACCAAGATAACAAGACCAACTTGGATTTCCGGAAGCTATTTTTAATGCTAATCTGGGCTAAAACCAGAATCTAGATAACTGTAAGAATAAATTCATCATTTTAGTTATAGTGCATTAATTAACATAGAGCTTCTTTGAAATAATCTCTATTTCTGCATTGGGTTGCCTCTTCTTAAATAAACCAATTATTCAGCACTTATTTTCCCACAGTCTTCACCCCTGCATAATGAAAACTAGCAAACATGATGAAGGAAGCAAATTTCTGGCATGACAAACTTCTTCTCTTTCCTTTTGTTCTTATTTATTTAATTTATATAGTCGCCCATCTTACAAATAAGTGACACCAGGTGATATACTACAAAATTAATATTAGAATATCTAAAATCATTAACATTAACAAATATTAAAACATTAAAAATAATATAAACAGCTAAAACAAAATTAATAGGTGAAGGGATGGTAATAGTAATGAAAACACCTTACCAATTCACCCATCCCCTGGGATCTCCAGGCTTGCTGGCATAACCAGGTCTAAAGTGACCTTCTGAAGTCTAGAAGCAATAAAGCCATCCTCACCTTGGGTGAAGGAGAAAAAAGATTCCACAGTGCGGGTGCCACAGCAAAAAAGGCCCAGCTAGGCCCCACCAAATGTAGCTCCCTAGATGACAGACTCGTCACATTCCTTTTCTATTAGATCTGGTGGGATGGGTGGATGAAATCGGACTGAGGCAGTAATTTAACTGGTAGGATCGAAGCCATTCTTGTTCACACAATTTGCTTCAAAAGCAAATCCTTTTGCAGGATTTTTTCATTCCTTGTCTAAAAGAAAAAGGCATTATGAAGTACCATCATCTATACAAAAGGAAGAAAGGAAATGTGCTGCAAAAAGTGGAGATAAACTTTGTAATCCTATGTTTATTTCCTTTTATATAATTTATTTTAATAAAATTGATATTCATTAAAAAGCTTCCAAGGTAGCGTTACAAAAATAGCAGGAAGGTATATCCAGTGTAATAATATTGTACTAAAATTAAATGGTGTGCTATACCCAGCTACACAATATGTATTAGTATCCTGGTTGCTATTAGTTATAAAAATATTTTTTCCTGGCTAAGGCTAATTTTGGAAGGTTGATAACAAAAAACAAAGCTGAAATTAACATAAAATAGTTGAAGAGCTATGCAAAATTAATATATAGTTTAAAGTAGTTCTAGTGGGTAACAAACTTCAGTATCTAATAAATTGAGAACTCCATGCTATCAATGCTCAATGAAGCCATTATAGTTATTTTTTCAGAATTCCATAATCTGCCATATCTTATTCTTCTAAGCTCTCAGCACCATAAAGCATTAAAATTTTTGGATAAAATCTTCTGAAGTCATTGCTGTTTTGCCTGTTTTCAGTTTCACAGCTTTTTAAATCGCTTTGCTGAACTGTGAGAAGACAGAGTATAAAGAGTTAATGTTTACTGAGAGAAAACAGTGGTAATTACTTTGATTTCAGTTCCTTTTGATGTGTATTCAGGGGATGAAGAGGTCAATAATATTATGACCATGCAAATAGAAAGGAGTTCTTTTTGGCCATAAAAAAAACAGCAAAGGATTATTAAAGCATTAACCTTGATTTTTAATGGGCCTTGGTTGAGTGGTGAGATCACAATTTGGATGAGTCTGATTATTTACTAAATACAATACATAAATGCAACGGGTTCTTAACACCCATTGCACTCTGGCATTATCGCATTACTGCCATCCTTTGTTGCCTTGCAGACAGGAATATGAAAGCAATCTGTCATGTAGTGAGACTGGCTCCAGAAGCATTTCTCTGATAAGAAGACCCCCTGCCCTTTGCTTGTGTCTGGTCCAGTAGGCTTAGCCATGCGCTTAATCCCCAGAAAGTGGTTCGATTATTGCTGACCAGCAATAGCAAGATAGTTTTTTTCCACTCCCCCCAGCTATCAACCTTCCATTAATTCCTTAAGCAGAAATGTGGTGCAATCTATATTTCCTTGGCATGTGTCACCCAGATGGTGTACTGTTCATGTTTTCAAATAATCATGCTCCAAAATAACATAGTTTGAATAATAAAAGAATAGAATAGAAGGAATAGAACTAAGAAATTCTCAAAAGCCGCATAAACTTTATACATCATGCTGTCACTCATCCATATTACTTGGCAAAAATTGTATCCCTTCTTAGAACAGTTGATGTTCTTAACCCTGGAGGAAAATATATATATATCCTATTCATACGTTGTAAATGACCTATTAATGTTCAGTGTTATATTTGAAATGAGTAGCCTTTTTCCAATACTTTTGGTCAGTATAGTGGAACTTAATACATAAGTAGCTTTAAATCCTTACACATAGGTCGATGCTGTCAAGCAACCATGACTGTACATTTTAGTATTGATTGGAGTCACAGCAGTAAATTCCTCCTTAACTTGTATGCTTCCCTGTCCATATCTACAACCAGGAGTTTTACGTGTTCTCACAGACATAGAAATATAAAAGTGAAGAGAAATAACATGTATCATGTATTTGTAAAATTTATAAAAAAAATAAATCTCCAGATTGTTTCAAAATTAATCTTACATTAGATGCTAGCTTTGGGTGCAAAAAACTGAAAGATTTTGTAATCACACCGATGTCAGTCAAAAAATTATCTTTAAAAGCTCACATTGCAATCAAAATAACTGAAATGTGGGATTAGCATTCACAGTATGAGAAACACTTTACTTATGAGCAATGGTTTTGGAAAACACTTCAACAAAGCAAAATATATATCAATGTTAATTTGTATGCATATTTTAGTTAAAGTGATTTCAATCCATTCTTCCAAATTCATAAAAGCACATCCTGAAAAAATTCTTTACTAACTTAATAGTGGTGGACATTTTATTAACCACCTTTATTCTGGTTTGGAGAAAAAACATTATCAGCTAAAGGAGCTTTGAAAAGGATACCAGAAACTTCATTCCCACTTATCTGCATTTTAATTATTTTTTCCCATTCATTCATTCATTCAATAATAATATTCATTCAATAATAATTCAAAGTTATCTATTAACAAATTCTATTTTCAGGCTTACAAAACAAAAGTGACATGAAAAACAAAAAATTGCAACCCTTTTTTCAAAAAGAATTGATTTCAAACATACTTTTTTATAACGTATGTTCGATTCTGCACTTTTACTCTCAAAGGCAGATAGAAAAAGAAACCTTGTTAAATATTTTTTCATAGTCCAAACCCTTCAATTATAGGAATGGGCAGCTTGCAAACTAATTCATTTCCCTGTCCCTCATTTTTGGGGCTCAGAGCCCATCCGAATTATGTAGCAAATTGCTGATTTTCAGTGATGAAATTTTCCATGTTTTCCTATTAAAATTAGATTATCCAAGGAATTCCACTAGGCTTAATATATCTATTTTGCTTTTAAACATACAAAATAACAAAAGGAAAGTGGGGGGGAATGTCATTCCCTCCAGTGATTTCATTGCATCACCACCATGCCTCCTGTGATTCAGTAAAATCAAAATTATTTTAAAACGTTATTTGGAAATATAGTCCGACCACAAGATGTTTGTCCTCTATCTTACAGCCCCCTTCCTTCTCATCCAAGTAAAAGAAAAAATATATTTTATAACTCTAGATGAGTAAAAAAAAAAAAAAGGTACAGGTAGTCCTTGATTTATAAAAGTTCGTTTAGCGACTGTTTGAAGTTACAATGGCACTGGAAAAAAGTAACTTATGATCGTTTTTCATACTTATAACTGTTGCAGCATCCCCATGGTCACATGATCAAAATTCAAATCCTTGGCAACTGACTCATTTATGATGGTTGCAATGTTCCAGGATCATGTGATCACCTTTTGTGACCTTCTGACAAGCAAAGTCAATGGGGAAGTCAGATTCACTTAACAACCATTTACTAACTTAACAACTGCAGTGATTCACTTAACAATGTGGCAAGAAAGGTAATAAATTGGGACAAAATCCACTTAACACCAGAAATTTTGGGCTCAATTGTGGTCGTAAGGACTGCCTGTAATCTACAATAGAAATAGCCCTCATTTCTTTGTTCTAAAAATCATCATGTAATTACTACTAGGCACATTCAAAGGCAGTTGGTTCCATCCCCATTAGGAATTATGTGTGTGTGTGTGTGTGTGTGTGTGTGTGTGTGTGTATTCTTTCTGTTCAAAGTTCCTCCTGCGTTACTCTAATCCCATTCTGAAAATGCTTTCACATACAACAGTCATGGTTCATATACGTAGAAACCCGAAGAGCAAGGAAAGGAAGGACCTTTTCAGAAAAGCAAAGAAATAATGGGATTTGTGGAAAGATCAGACCCCCTAGAGGCAAAAAAGTGTTTGTAATAAACAGATGAGCAGGAAGACATGGGGGGGAGAGTGCAGGGGCAGAATAGTGGAAGAGGAAAATAAATTTTGAACTGGTGGGAGAAAATCAGCAGCTGGGTAAAGACAAGATTTTTTTTTAATGGAATACAGTTTTAGGGGAAAGCTTGTGCTGACCAGAGTTCTTTGATGGGAAGTATTCCTCAAATCACATTGTGCCCTTTGTTTCTAGTAAAAAGGGAAATTGTTGATTCAGCAAATTACATTATCAACTAAGGCAGGGGTGTCAAACTTGCGTCATGACTTTTCCTCCCTTCGCTAAAATGGGGGTGGGCGCAGCCAGCACATGATGCATCTGGAGTGCAGGCCGCAAATTTGACACCCCTGAACCAAGGTTTAATGTAAGTATTCTTTCTTTCCAGTCCTAAGACTTTATCATAATTTGCACATGATTTAATTCCTGCAATTCATGAATGGATTTTCCCTGCCACAGGTTAGGAGAGGGAAATTTGCATCATCTCATCCAGTAGCATTATTTCATTCTCCCATATTGTAAGATGATGTCAAGATGACTTGACATCATCTTACAATATGTTTTGGGACAATAGTGAATCTTCCCAAAAGTGGCCACCTTGTCAATGCCACTAAAAAGCACATCATAAAATTATTGAGGAAACCACAAAAAAACTCAGAAAAACATCTGTGTATCAGCAGGCATCATTCCCCTTAACTCTACCAGGAGAAAAGCAGAGAGAATAAAATGGGATTCACAGGAAAATGGCAACATAGAAATCTTTGCTCACAAGAATGCTTTCTCTTTAAATGTACTGAAAAGCACCTGGATGACCCCAGGCTTCTAGAGGAATGTTTAAGGACAGATGAGTTAAAAGTGGATTTTTTTCAGGCTATATACGTAGTTTTAAGAAGTCAAATACTGCCTTTCATATACCAACTGTCAGGCATCAAAGGGTCATGGTTTGGGTATGGTGGTTTGGACTTGGATCAGTTGCCATCACTGAAGATATTATGAGTTCTGCTCCGCATCATAGAATTCTGCAAGAGTTTAAGTCTGAGCGAGTCATGCGGGAAGATAACTATACCAAACATACAAGCAAGTCGACAAGATAATGATTCAAGAATAAATGCAGTTTCTGAAAATGGCCAAGTCAAAATCCAGACTTAAATTCCATAGATATGTGGCAGAACCTGAAATTATCTACTCAAATGCTACTCTGTTGAAGCAATTTGCTGTGGAAGAATAGGCCAACTTTTGTATCTAGTGAGCTAAAACACTAATAACCAATTGGAGGAAGCTTTTGCTTGCAGTTCTTGGAGGTAAATGTGTGTATGTTACTGCAGTGGTCCCCAGCCTTTCCAGCTCTGCCAACCAGCAGCAGCAGCAATGAGAGGGTATGGTTTCACATGTGCGCCCTCCACTTGCACAAATGGAACTTTGCACACTCATGCACTTGCCCACCACTTGCATGGCCTGGTTCTCAATGGGCCATGGCCCAATACTGGGTCATGGACCAGGGGTTAGGGACCCCTGTGTTACTGAATCTAAAAGTGGGGGGGGGTTTGCACTGGCACTTAATATGTTGGTTAATTTAGGTTATTATAGTATTACATAAATGGAACAAGAACCAATCTTTAATAGTAAGCATTGGTTTACTTAAACTCTTCATATATCAATGGGACCCTCAAGCTGTGATAATATTCATATGCAAAAGTTCAGAACATCCTAAGGAGGATGAATAGATCATACATGTCTATAGTATGTATATATTTATACACCCATCCACACAACATACACATGCACCTTAGTATAGTGAGAAGCACTGCAAATGTAGCACTCAAGACTTTCTTACATCTAAGTAATAGTACAATCATAACACAGTACAACCAACAGTTCTGTACTTCACACTCATATTCAGATTTTTAATACTTTTTGTAAGACCGTCTCAGTTCTTTATATTTTATATATTGAAACTGAGGAGAAAAAACAATTGTCTAAATGTATTTGACTGGCATATTATAAATCCAAATAGACTATATTGTTACCTTTATTCTGCTGTAATCCTAGATAATTCTGACATGATATTTTTAGTTATTGCTATAAATGAAATCCTAAGATTAAGAAGTGATAGATAACTTATAGGACATGCTGAAAACAGTGCTATCAGTGGACCTGAAGTATGAAATAATGTTTAGTTATAATATTTAAGTTTTATATATTTATTTTGGTATCTAAAATAAATCCCATATACTGTATTTGCTTGGTAATTTCACATCTGCCCTGCATTTTTTCTTACTCAGATATCTTACATTGATATACCAGGAATAGGAAACAGAAGGATGAAGCGTCATTTGACGATAAATTATGTACAGAATATGGTTATTTGCTGGTGGTCTGCTGCAAAGGATGAACTTTGGCCTTGGTCCCCAGTGTCTAGCAAAAGAGAGAGAGCCAACTTGCTACTCTTGAAATGTGAACATGGCAACTTAGAGGTAATCCTCTAAATCTCTAAATTGGATATTTGTTTTACCCGTTTAGCTAAAAGCTCTAGAGTGATTTTGTAGCAAACAAGTAAATCCCTGCCCTGGGTTTCCAGCCTAAATGATGCAATGTAAAGGGAAAAGGGAAGGAAGGTCTAATACAGGGAAGTTCTCATAATGACCAGTTTAAATTAGTGCTATATCAAAATACTTCAGTCCAAATGTGGCAGAAATTGAAACTTCCCTAGAGTTATTAAGAATTATGTCTTTGTTAAGATGTAATTCCTACTAATATTTTTATGTATTTGAGGAATCTTATTTTAAGGATCATTTGATTGAAAGATTTTAGAGGTGGGTTACAGAAAACAAATACACACTTTTGACCTCACTCTCTTTGTTTTTAATTGTTCATCCCTTGACAGTTATACAGAAAGAATAATTGAAGGGATATTTAGCAGAGCTTTTTAGGTTCAGTAGAAACTGAATGTCAATTCAGAGAGAAGAAGAATCAAATGGAGTTGGGATCTCATGAAAACTTCTCAACTCTTCCAGTGAAATAATACGTGAAAGATTCAGTACATCTTGTTGATCTGATACTTTATCTGGGATAATTTATTTAGTTATTTAAAGAAGCACCTACTTTTACTTGGATATAGTGATTTAATTTTCTTAGTTTCTTTTTTGGATATCCCTATTTAGATGAGGTGGGTAGCAGTTAAAAATTATTCCTTTAGATTCTGGCCTCTTAAATATTAAGTGCCAGTTTAAAATATTATTTGGTTTTTGAGGGGTTTTAGAATATCATTCACATTTTCAACTCTTACCTACTAGCATGAATATTTTTTATTATTGTTTTAATATTTTGTTTTTATGTTTAAATTTACTGTACCTAAAGGAAAGTTATGAAATATATCGCATCAATATAATTTAATCTGTTTAATATAGCTGAGAAGGGACTAATAAATGTTCCCTAGGGGCACTCCTGCTTTTATTGGAACTTTTTAAAATAGAAACAGTATAATTAAATCGTTCATAGATGGTTGAGTATGTGTATGCATTATGAAATAAAATAATTATATTTTAGTGCCCTATGATATATATTTTTTCACAAAGTCAGACCTATTTTTATTAGTGAAAAATTCTGCTCCAGTTAATTACACTCACAAGAATATGTACCTTAAACTGAAAAACAGTACATCCGTTTACACTATAAGCTATATACTAAGCTATAAACTAAACTATATACACTGATATACAAACCAACTTTGAGGCACAATTAATATGTCACATGATTTAGCAGATAATAAGGTACAATGAAATCCATTTCTGTCAATTAATTTGTTATCTTGGTTATAAATTGTAGCATTTTTTATTTATAGTACTTGTAAGTATATGCTATTTCAACACACTATGTAATTCTGCATATGGGTTGTTTTTCAGATTCTGAATTATATTCATACAGATGGGGATCCACTTGATGTCCGATTTAGTATGTGTAATCCACATCAGATTCATACTGTAGAACAATCTGCGAGTGCAGACCAAAAGCCCATGGTTGACAGCTGCATTTATGAATATGTTAGGAATAAAGTTCATTGTGTGGCAATCACCAAAATACCATTAACATCCAAGGCCATCACCTGTTGCAGGAATATTACAGAAGACAAACTAGTTCTGGGTTGTGAAGATTCTTCAGTAGTTCTGTATGAAGCCTACCGTCAAGTAACTCTGGCAACAGAAGCAAAGCTGCTACCTGCCTTAATGTGTTGCCACCCTAGTGCTGCCATAATTCTTATTGGTAGTTCTCAAGGAGAACTACAGTTATTTGACATGGCACTGTCTCCAATTAAAATGCAGCTTTTAGCTGAAGATTTCTCACCAAAATCAACTCTACAATTCAGTGAAAATTTTGAGATATCCAGCAGTCTCACTCAAATCCAATGGGCTATCCCGCAAGATTCTTCTCAGGACATAGATGTTTTGGGTATACATGATCTTCTATTATTTAGATTTGACAAAGGACCTGTTGGAGTGCTTCATTTCAAAACTGGTGAGTTTATTTGGTAGTTAATGGCAAATGCAATTTTTATATGTTTCATCAGTAGATATAATATTTCTGCTTTTTAAAAAGATTATTTTTCAACAAAACTAAGCAAGAAAAGTAAAAGAACTGAAAGAAAAAAATCCAAGATTACATTATATTCTTTATGATTGAACTAAATGGTTGGGCTGAATCTGTCTAAATCTGTTGATTGGAAGAAATCCGAAGAGAGATACGTAAATAAAATACTTGTATTTTATGAATCATCTGTCTCAGCCAATGAAAATAATTAGCAAATAATGTAGATGAAATCCACAGTTGTACAAGAAACGTTGATTTATGCAGAAGGCCTTTCTCATCTTGCCCCTTGTTCTAAATCTGCTACAGCAGAATGGGCAATTCTCCCAAGTTGATTTTGGGAGCTGGAGAGAAGAACATCTTTCTCCTAATTATCCCGCTGATAATCACAGGTCTCTGGATTTTACCCAGCACCATTAATATTGCAACTAAAGAATAGTTTTCAAGCAAGTGTGATTGCAGATTTGACCAAATAGGTAGGTAGGTAGGTAGGTAGGTAGAAACTACTCCGCAAGCCACTCAAATGATTACCTATATCCCACCAATTAGGTATATAAATAAAATAACATCATTCAGGATATGTCAGCTTTATATTCTTTAAAAATTGTCTTGTTACCTTGTTTAACAGGAAAGCTTGTACAATAATTTGTGAGATAAATTATTCTATCTTGTCTAGTGTTTTAGCAGTCATAGATGTTTATTTGGAAATCTAATTAAAACAGTTTGCTGATGTATTCTTAAAATGCTGCATATTTTTAAATGCTGTTAAATTTTTTTGGTTACCTGTCTACCAGAAGGCAATCAAGCTATACCTACCTTGCTTTTCTTAGTTTTCCCATGTGGCTCTGCTCACAACAATTTTCTAAAAAGCACAGCTTTACTTTTCCTATCTCTAGCACATTTATGTTCTTAACTGAGAGAAACATGCTCTCAGTGCAGGGATTTAGAGGCCTTTCTGCTAATTGCCAGCTTGTAAACTTAATTGGACTGTCTCCCTGGGCACTGTTCCTAAATCAATTAGGCCATGAGTTGGCTGTCACCTTTCTTACCAAAGTAGGTCATTTGGAAATGCATGACCCAAAAGAAATTAGACACCCAAAAAGGAAGCTGTTGACCTCTGTGATTGAAAGCTGCAATATTTTTTTTTAAAAATTGCTGTTAGATTTTCAACAAGAAATTCTCTGGTTACATGCATTAGGGATGATTGTCCTATTCTGATCCAGATTATTAGAAAAATTAGAATGTAACATAAATCTGAGATAACACTTGCATTTTCAAAATTTACTTAAAACTTACAATTTTATGACACTAAACATATTAGAAAAATATAGAACAACTTTCTCATGGGGACAGATAGAACAAAGTCCATAAAGCTAAAATATATGTAATTCTAGGAAGATGTGTGATCGTGATTAATAAGTCTGAGAGATCATGGGCTCCACAAAAGCCATTGAGATGAGCTCTTTTTCCACGTCTTCTGAGAGTGGAATTAATTTATGGTGCAAGCTTTGGTTTATCAGTAAGGCAAATAATATTTAGGTTTTATCCATTCTAAAGCTTATTTGGCAAGTAATCATTTACTTACTTCTTAAAAGTTCTGTCAGTTTGAGGGTCAAACAGAGTTTGCATCTCATGTTGAAAGCTGCACTTCAAAAGTGAATAGTACCAAAGTCTTTTTGGGAAGAGATTTTTAGGGTTTCTAAGATGTGAAATTGATGCTTTATGCACCTGCAAGTTTTAAGCAAACTATTGCTCTGCCACAAAAATAGATGGATCTAGGATGATTTCTTGTAGTAGAAAAATTAAGAAAATAATTTGAAACAAGGATTGGAATGAAAAGGAAGTAGCAATTTAGGTATTTTGCATTATGAAAAATAAGAACTAAAGTATTTTATGTATTATTTTACTCAGATCTTCCAGTTACAATGTGCAACTTCTTGTGATAACATCTGAATATTGTCCAAAGACCACTTGTTTGGCTTCTAATAGCAATTGTAATATGTCACTAGTGTTATCTTCAAGAATGTGTAAAGAGGGCCTTGAAATTTGAAAAATTGAATCTCCCACTAAGGTTGCAATAACGTGAACTTAAGTGCGAGTAATCTGGGCAATATATAGTGGCATACTTGTGAGAGACAAGCTAAATAACATTTTTATTGGCAATTTTAAAAATTTTGAGCTTTTGATTCAAAACTTGTAATAATACAAGGAACAACAATTAAAAACAAATAAGACATTTCATTTCATTTAAAGTATTGTTGAAGTAGGTGTGTGTGTATGTAAAAATAGTAAGAATGGTAACCCTCCCTCCAAATACCAAAATACTGGAAAAATCATCAGTAACACTGTTCAATTAAAATTTTAAAAATGAAAAGCATTTTTAAATTTTACCAGTTTTCTACTGTATAATATCAAAATAATATCACAAACCTAAACTATATGAAATCATAATGTCCAGTCTTGCTTCTTTGTCAAAACTAAGACAGATTAAAGACTGCAAACTGACAAATTTTGTTAAACCAACCTTTGGTATAAATGCATTTTTAAAAAAATATAGATCCATATTTTTTTTGCAACAGTTCTGGTTCTGTATGTCTAAAATTCTTTCTAAATAGACAAATTTCAAATTTTGATAATACAATGTAACAATGCATGAACATACTTATTTCTTGAGTGTCTTTCAAATAGCTGATTGATGACAACAATAACCAATAGGGAGCTACTAAAAAATATCTACCTTCACTTTTATTATATCTCTGACATAAGAAGAATTCCAATCAATTCTTAAAAATCATACATAATGTTCTCTCAAAATAATATTTAATTAATTAGGCACACTTGAAATTTTATTTCTTTATTTATTTGTATTCTACCTTTTATCATTTCTACAAATAACTGAAAGTGGCAAACATATCTAAACACACTTTCCCCCTTTTATTACCCCCACAACAATAACTCTGTGAGATGAGTTGGGCTGAAAGAGAGTGACTGGCCCCAGATCACTCAGTTGGCTTTCATGCTAAAGTGGGACTTAGAACTCACAATCTACCATTTTCTAACCTGGTGCCTTAACCACTTGATCAAATTTTTAAAATGTGAAAATAGTGATTTTCCTAACTAGGCTATTCTAATTCTCTTATTTCATTTCTTTTATGTTGTCCAAATTTTTGTAATTTTCTTTCATTTTTTAGTAACATTAAATTGTAAATTTAGTTTCAGTAACATCCTCCCCCAGTAAACAAACTTTCCAGAGATTTGGATTGTTAAAGCTCATAAAGTGTGTGTGTGTGTGTGTATAAAATGAAAGTTTTAGCTGAATATATTGGCACTTAGATATTTTGGATAAATTTTGTAATCTTTCAAAAGTTTTAATGGCATAATGATTGGCTCTAGATCACCATAATATTTATATGAAACCTGTATATTTGAGAATAAGAATAAGATGGTAGGGGTTTCTTTCATAAGACATTAATTAACTATTAATTCATTTTTTAAAAGTGTAAGCAACATAGGCAATCTCTCAAAATGTTTATTACTCTAATGATCATGCACTATATTTACATTTCCCATATATTTGGGAATATTTTTAAAAGTCATTTAAAAGATCTAAAATTTGATTTGCATGTGATAACAGTTTATATTTACATTCTGATCCATTAAGGTCCTTAACCTATCACTGGATCATGACATTTTGATTACATAGCAGATAATCACATTTGTAACCACCTAAGCAGAGAGATTAAAATAATACATTTTTATATGTAACAAATTCTGAAGGATATCCAATTTTCTTTACTTGTACCAGAAATTCAATTTTTACATATCAAAAGCTTTTTTAGTGATATTAAAATGTCTGTTTCATTTGTTCTAGAATGGGCTTATAATAGAACTACTATTTATTGTTACTTATCCCTCCTGCAAAAAACATCAATATTTTATTTCATGGAGATTGGACTAGAGCCAGATTGTAATTAAAATTCAAATATTCAGAAATTCAAAAACAAGAGATTGTATTGACAGGCAATAATAAGAAAAGGCTAAACTTCCATAATGTTACACAATGAAAATGTAAATCAAAGGTAGGGGAATCATGGATGGCCAGTAAAGACCACAAAGTGTCTATTTTCCCTGTAGAGACTCTCCTTTCTTGCTGAATTCTACTGAGTTTGTATAAATTGAAAACTGTTCTATCATAAATGTTCCAATTTTGATAGCTCCAACATGCATTCACAGTTATATAAAATATATGAATGTTGTAAAGATGCATTTGTTAATGTGCACTTAATATTTTTTGATAACAGATGTGTGTCTGTACATGAAATATGTACTGTATAATCAGTCTCAAATTACAGATAAAAACAAAATCTATTGGGTGGTCAGATCAGTCTTCCAGTCCACAGGCAGAATGCTATACATTTGAACTGTAGTAATTTTCACTCCAGTCATTTTGCTAATATTGATACAGCCTTGAAATTTTTTCTTCTGTCTTTATTCTCATAGGAGGCAAGCTAAAATTAATTGGGTTTGGATTCATTGCTTCCAAAGGGGTATATTTTTATATATTCTTATATAGTAGTGCTATCCTGAATCATTAAGCAAATACTATTTACCAGTGCATCTGCCCAAAGTGTACACCATATATCCATGATGGCGAACCTATGGCACGCTGCCAGAAGTGGCACACAGAGCCATTTTTCTTGGCACGCAAGCTGTCGCCCAACCCACCTGCAGCTCCACATGAGCCCCAGCTGGTGTTCGGGCCTCCAGTGTGCATGCGCACAATTCAGGGAACCCAACTGGTCTTTGGAGCTCTCCTGCGCATGGGTGTGTATTTGCGCATGGGCGCGAGAGTACTGGGGTGCAGTGCACACATGCACAGACAGCATTTGCAAGTGTGCATTGCGCACGTGAAAATCATGCACATGTGCAGATGGTGCGATTGCGTGCGCAGCATACAGTGGGGGCACGCACAAAAGCTGTGCACATGCGCAGATGGTGCAGTTGCATGGCCAGCTGAGGGCACATGGCGCCCAAAGCACGTGAAGCACGTACCTGTTCGGCACTCCATGAGTAAAAGGTTCGCCAACACTGCCTTATATATTTCAATGGGTGAAAGACAGGCAACAAGACAGACATATTCTTGGTGAAACAAATAAACATAATTATGTTTGACTGGAATGACTTTTATTATTACTTTTTGTGGCAGGTGTCACCCCAAGAGGACAACTTGGCCTTGTAGAAATCATCCAGGAATATATTCATCAAGATGAGATATATGAGGCAATTAACATCTTAAATGGAATGAACTGGAATACAGTGGGTCATCACTGTTATGTAAGCCTATGTGCTATAATAAACTATCTTCTTCGACAAAAGCTGACACACATTACAGAAGGTTTGTTGGGCTATGTCTGATAAATATCTCTACCTTTCAATTAATGGTAGAACTTTAATGTTAATCAACTTGAGCAGATTATACTTAAAACATTGCAAGATTATGCACATGCTGATCTTTATACTAAAAGCAACTTGTGTTACAGAATCAATTTTTCAGTGTAAATATATTGGTATAGTGTGGGGTTGAAGGTGCTGACCTAGAAACCAGGATACTTTGAGTTCTGGGCTTCCCTTAGGCATAAAAGTCAGCTGAATGACTTTTGGCCAGTCATTCTCTCCGCCTAGCCCACTGCACAGGCTTGTTGTGGGGAAAATAGGAGGCAAGAGATTATATTAAGAACGCTGACATCTTGAATTTTATGGTAAAAAGTGGGATAAAAATCTAATAAATTTTGTTATTGGTTCATTGCACAGTCAGTCAGATGTTTAGACCAGATTTGGCATTTTTATCTACCTGTCCAGTCCTTCCAAAGGATCTGGGATAGGCAGATGTTGTTTGATGGTTTTAAAGGTTACAAGTAAAGCTGTCTTTTGCAATTCACTGGTGGTGATTTTACAATGCTGATGGTGTTGAAGTGATCCAGATGTTTTGGGATTGCATCCAAGCATTACTATTGGTACTATCTTTGCTTTCTTTTGCCACTGTCATTCTACTTCTATTTGCAAGTCTTTGTATTTTGTGGTTTACTCCAGTTCATTCTCTTTTATTCTGCTGTCTCCAGATATTGCAATGTCCAGTAACCAGACTTTTGCTTATCAACAATGTTAATCTGGGATGTATTGTGGTAGATGCTTGTCTATTGGAATTCTAAAGTCCCAAAGGACTTTAGCATCTTCATTTTCTATTCTTTGTCTTTTTTGAGGTCCCATTAGTTCTTTTCCCAGGATTTGGATAAGAAAAAAGATAAGTAGGAGAGCCTCATGGTTTGTCTCTGCATGTAAGTACAACCAACCGAGCACCAAGCGCTTCCCTGGAGAAAAGGAAAATGCTAGAGGATATAGTGAACAACAATTTTTAAAAAAATTGCTTGCTGTTGAAACATGTGTCAAGGCCATGAGGCTGAGACCCACAATCCTTATGCTATAGAAGAAGAAGCACTTATCATGACATTCTACATCACTGACATAAAATTCTATGTAAGATTAACATTTATTCTTAGAAAATGTATAGGAATACTGAAAAGTGGAAAGATTTGGGACCTTTTGGTTTTAATATGCATGTTTTATAAATAAATTTTTGCTTCTATGCTTTTCCTAGTATGCAATATATTAGACATGTAATTTATGCCATTTGAGATTTATTCTGAAGAAACCTAACCAATCTGTCATGGTAATTTGTTTACCAGATGTCAACCATGGGAAACCAAGAACGATACAAGTAAAAGCTCAAAGCAGTTTCTTTTTTGCATGTTTGCCCATAGACAAAATTTTGCCAAACTGAAACATACTCTGCATAACTATCTGATAAATGCTGACTAGAAATTAGGGAGGATCCCTCCTAGTCAGCTTCCTACATAGCAATGATTCAAGGCTGAAATTTCTCTTTACCTTCTTCTCTCATACTGAATGCCAGATTCCACCACACCAGATTTGTTTTAATTTAATTTAATCTACTGGTAAATTTAAATTTATTTTAACAATCTTGGTTATCTTCAAGATCTTCAGAGAACTAGATTTTTTTAATGGTTCTTTTAAATAGATTTTTAAAAATAAAACTATAATTGCAATACTATTTAATCCAAGATCATGTAGCCTGGATTATTTCAAAAGTGTAAAATTTGTAAGGAAAAGCAAGAACTTCATGGCAGTAGTGTTTATTAAATTATTTAATTATATTTCCACAGATCATGTATGGGCCTTCCTTTGAAGTATCTATGACTATCTGAAATTTTATTTGTCCATCTGCCTTAATAGGCAGGCCTATATCTAAAATCAAATTGTATCCACATTTTTTTTAAAAGGAAGGCATTTAATACATCATTCATTTAAAATAATTTGCATGGCATAACACTAACATTGGTTAAAGCTGTGCATCACTGGTTGCATTTATCTACTTCGAAATAATAGTAGAAAAGATGGAGAAGGCAGAGTGGGAGGAATAGCCGAAAGATGAATATATTCAAGAATGTGATCCAAGGCAAAATTAATTGGAAAGAATATTGTTTAATTTTAAACTTGTGCAACATTTCACCTTTATTCAAGCTAGATAGGTATCCAGAGAATACAAGTTGTGTGAAACTCCTTTCTGCAGCGGCTTTCGCCATACTTTATATTATTCCTATTTAGTGGTAATTGTAGTTCTGGTGCTTCAAAAAAGTTAGGATTAAGGAACTAGAAAGATTCATTCCATTCCATAAACAGTATAATAATACCTTAAAGCAAAATACCTCATCATCTTACAATCTGCCATGGGAAACATGCTGAAAACCCAAATATTGGCTATTTATGAAAGAGTTGAGGGAAAAAGTATTCCAAGGAAGGCCAAGGAATTGCTGCCAAATAATATTGCTGAATAGTCATGAGTCCCAGATGCCATTGGAAACACAAATATGAATGATTTGTAGTTGTTCATCAATCTTAACAAATCTAATAATAATGTTATCTTAATTTAACCTGTATATTTTGGCAGAAGGGAAAAGAGCATACTGGCAAATTTCCCTTTTTCCTATCCTACAGCAGGTGGCACGCAGCTACCATTGTAAAACTTCCAATATTTCAGAAAGGAAGCAACATCCATATCGTACATTATAGTAAAGCTGGAAGTTTGCACTTAAGATACTCTATTATCATGACATATTAAGATATGACTCACCTTGTAATTATTAAAGCCTGCCAACCAATACTGAAAGCAGAAAAACATTCCTGCAGTTATCAATACTTCTTTTAGAGGTGCTGAAATACCTACAGAGGTCAAGTTGCTTCCCCCAGGGGCTAACCTTGGAAAAGATTTTTACCTGTGGGACAATGGAAAAGTTCTGACAAGCTAAGTCAGAACAGGAAGGATAAAAAGGAGACTGCTTTTTACTAGGAAAAACTTTGCTTGAAGTTTAGCATAGTCATTAATCATTCTTGCCACGTTAAAATAATTAGAGATCCATTTATTCTAAGATACTGACAGATTTTTGTTTTTGCTCCAGATCATCATAGGTGCTGCCTGAAATGATTGTTCATACATAGATTTGTTTCTGTACTGTCACTTTTTAAAAAAATGTATTCTTCCGAGCTGTAGGTTCATTTAAAAAGCTTGGCTGCCTGAAGACATAAGCCCATATTTCTTGAAGGGAACGTACTCCATTTGTTTAACTGCTGCTGTGTTTGAACTCCACAGCACAGCTGGAGGCAACTCTTGGGACATTTTATGCACCAACCCGACCTTTGTCTGAGACAACTGTTTTGGGATACAGGGACCAGATCAGCAGATATGCACGAAGGTTCTTTCACCATCTGCTCAGGTGAACAACTATCCTGACTTTTATCAATTTCAAAGAATTTATAGTGGGATTTCCATAAAAAATTATTAAAGCATTTAACATATTTTCTAGAAGACACACACACACACACAAACTTTCAGTGATATTTTGGCTCATTTGAACTAGTCCTTTTTCAAACATGTTCAGGTGCTATATATATTTGCTCTGTTTTCAGTGTACTAAGATTTTGTATCTCACTTATTTGTTCGACTTGGTTTATTTGTCACTTTAATTGTCAAGCAACTCTAAGTGGCTTACAACCTTACTGTTCATAAACAAGATTAAAATAGCCAAAAATTGTAAAAGATTATTTAAATAAATATTCCTATGCTAGAAAATCATAAAACCCATATAATAATATATTACAAAGGACAAATGCCTGTGAAATCATTTTTCATGGTCATTAGTTAAATGACATTATGTGCTGTATATGGGCTGCCTTTGCAGATTACCCAGAAATTTCAGTTGGCAATTTTGGGTTCCTCATGGTTGGCCTGTGTTATACCATTGATATGCAAGCTATACTGCCTTCCAGTGTCTTTCTGGGTACAATTCAGAAGCCTGATTTCACCTTTAAAGCTCTATATGGCACAGGACCAGGTTATTTTGGGATCAACCATTCTACTGAGGACACTTCCCATCCTACTGGGCTAGATAGGGTGGACTCACTTCAACTCTATTTAATGTTGACATCTGTGATGCCTAGGAAGTGAGCCTTTTCCATAGTGTAACCTTTCCTGTGAACAGACACCTTCCTTAGATATGTTGTTGTTAGTTTCAAAGTCATGTCCGACCCATCACAACCCCATGGACAACGTTCTTCCAGGCCTTCTTGTCCTCTACCATCCTCCTTAGATATAGAAGATCCCTATTCTTCTTGTCGTCCCAAAGATTGACTCTGTTCTTAAGTCTCAGGTCAGGATAGGAGGCAAGCCCAGCATATTTTTATATTTTTCTTAAGTGGGTAATGTTATGACAGTTGTGATGTGATAGAATGTTAATCTTATGTTTGTATTATTTGTGTATTTGCTTGCTAGCCACATAGGGTTGTTATACAGCTGGTCATATACTTATTTTCAAATAATGAAATAAATACCACTAATCACAAAACCTAGAAAAATTATTCAGTTACTATAATGTGGTCCCTTTTCTACTCAAGTAGAAAAACAATGAATGAAAGGTAATGTATATAAATGCACACACAATTCCTTTTTATACTTAATTTCATAATAATCTTTACTTCTGAATACTCTTTGTGAACTTTCAAAAGATTCACAAAACTAAGCATGTATTGCTTTGTATTGCTTGATTCTTTTTTATGTAATTCAGAGCAGTTTATATCTGGTGAATCTTTGGGCTTTCACATTTACTGAATGTGAAAGATTACTGCAACATCTTCTTCCTAAAGAAAAAATAAATATACAGTATATGAAAGGCATAAAAGTGTTGATAGCTTAACTACAGTTAACTTAGTTGACAGTTCCCTAATTAGGGAAAAGAAAAGAAGAAAGACAAAAGACCTCATTCAGCAATAAAGTACCCTTGTAAGGGTGGTTTGCTTTATCCATTAGCAAAGTACATCTCTCTTCCCTGCTGAGATAGCTGATATCCTTAAATATTCTAGATGAGAACAGTTTTTTAGAAAATATTTTGAAAGAGAAAATTAATAAATGTAACGTTCTTAGGAATTTCCCTCATTATAAGAACATATTCCTTTACTACTGTTTTTGACTATGTCAGCTGATGTCATCACTGTATGAAAATTGGTTTAAGCAGTTAAGAATGGTTCCTAAATATTAATGTAACATGCATCGGGTGGTGTTTGGGGGCAGATGGTAGTTTTGAAGCACCTAAATTATGCTTTATACCCAAAAGCTAATTAAGAGTTTGTTCAGGTGTTAGTATCAAAAATAACTTTCAGGAAAAAGATTTAACAAGAATCCTGAAATCTGTTAATAGACATCCTTTTTGGAATACATTTTAACTTCTAATCACTAAAGGTAATCAAAATGTATTGGTGTCAGTATGATTCCAAAACAAAATAAAAAGGATGGTTTGTTCTGTAAAACTAGAGATAGGGACTCTGACATAACCGGATGTTAAGTTTCTGTTTTGTTTTGTTTTTAAGATTTCATCCAGTAAAACATTCAAATTTTTCATTCTACAATATTTTTAGGTCAAGGCAGTTAAAGTGACAGTTTTTATTTTGTTTAAATATTTTGATGCCATATGGCTATGTAAGCCAAGTATTCTACGCAGTTGACATTGTAATCAAAACTAGGTAAAATAGAAGGGGAATATAAAGAAACAATTATGTACATTTCAAAACTGATTGTACTTGCAGAGAATAAGTTGTACAGCACTGGATTCTGAAGGGTTTGTGTTTTTGAAGACGAATGGGGAGTCACATATCATTTTCTATTTCCCACCTTCAAAGTGACAAATGCTTCCCTATATTATTGCTCCTTCCTTCCTTCCTTCCTTCCTTCCTTCCTTCCTTGTAGTGAAAGCCCTAATGGCTTTAAATCAGAATGTCAAATGCTTGAATTCTAGAATCTGATCATAAATGTTCTAATCTACTGCACTTTTTAAAATTGTTGGGCCATCTTATTTGCACAATAGTAGCAGGAACTCATCTTTGCCTATATTTGTCTCTGCTATAGGGCTGTCTTAGGGTGTAGATATGCTGATAAGTTTACTCAATGCAGCTTTCAAGAATATTTTTAAGTTTACATAATCACCAGAGGGCTAAAGCTAGAACAGATGAAAGGCCAAAGACAATTAAAGTATCATAGCTGATTTTTAACGTACAAGGTTGAGCAAAATAAACGTGAAACAACAGGTGTCACAAATTATTATCAGCATTTTTAATTAACCCTTAACCACAGTTGTACTATTTTGACTACGCTATTACAGTCATAATGACCTTAGTAACAAAAAGACATTCGATATTTTCATGGTTGGATCTAAAAAATGATGTATAGAGCAGTAATCCCAAAAAGGTATTGATCTCTAGCAAATCCATATCATGCAGGTCACATTTGTTTCTTCATCCTTGAACTTCAATCTTTCTTCTCTAATTGTCCCTACATACACACAAAGCACTAGAGGAAAATGAGAATGATATAGTATGTGGAAATTGAAAATGAAATAAGGATCTACTGACAAGAACAAAGCCATCTTAGTTAAGATCAGTTGCAATTACTGAAATGAATACATTACCCATGATAAATTATTTGTTGGAAATTATTCCTATTATAGTTTCAGAGACATTTACAAGAATGACAAGGAATTTGTCAACAAATTTATATGGCGTGGGAAAAGACACAGATTAAACTAAAATGATATAAATTTCAAAAGATAAAGATGATCTTGCTCTTCCAAATTTTAAGATATAGCAAAAAGCATGTTTGTTGTCATGGATAACAGAATGGATAAAATTATCTAACAGCAAAATGTGAATACTGGAAAGAGTCAGCCTAATTAATGGACCTCATAGTATATGTGGTATAGAAGCACGAAGGAGGATAAAAATTTAAAAACAAATGATCAAAGTTTATTTTAAAAAATGGAATTTTACCAAGAAAATAATAAGCCTAACAATTTCAACATTAGTTTTTCTTTCAAATGCCTTCCATGTTGGAGATAATTACAGTATGAAAAAAATAATTACCAACGCAGACATGATTCACTCTGATCCAAGGAACAGATTAAAGACACAGCAAGAAATATTTTGTGAAGGCCGCAAATATATCATAGCTGGAAGGATACAATCTAACTTTAAAAATGAGGGAGAGACATTTTTTTAAAAGGCTAAATTTGAAATAATTATCATTTATCAGGGTGTACTCCACAACAGAGTAAACTCTTACTTAGATACAGTGCAGAAACAGAACAAATAGCTGGATGAGAAAATGGAAACAAAATGGACGTTGTCTTACCTGAACGTCCTTTTTCGGGGCACTGCGGCTCCACTCCATCTGTGGGTTGATCCTCATTTCTGACAGCAACTGAGAGAACTTAAAATCGATTAGCTCCCACTCCGTGCTCTAGCCACGCCTCCCTTTAATCCCCAGTCTTGAACGAAGACTCAGCACCAAAGGAAATGACAAACTTTATTCAAACCAAAGAAACATAACCAACAACCAACAATAGCAGAACGCCAATAGCAAACTAACAGGGAGGGAATGGAGTGGAGCCGCAGTGCCCCGAAAAAGGACGTTCAGGTAAGACAACGTCCATTTTCCAGAGCACTGCGGCTCCACTCCATCTGTGGGACATACCCAAGCTCAAACCACAGGGCCGGGAGGCGGACTGCTCCCCCGCGAAGACCCCGGAACAACACTCTGCAAGACCCTCCTACCAAACGAAGCATTGGCCGAAGCGTAAGAGTCAATCCGATAGTGCCGTATAAACGGCGACAACGAAGTCCAAGTGGCAGCCCGGCAAATGTCCAACACCGACGCTTGCGTCGACCAAGCCGCAGAAGTAGCGGCACTCCGCGTCGAATGAGGCAAAATCCGAGACGGAGGAGCCCTCGCCTGACATTCGTAAGCGGACGCTATACACGCCTTAATCCACCGACCCACCGTGGCCGATGAAACTTTCTGACCCATGGAGGCCAGGTGAAATGACACGAGAAGGGCCTCCGACTTCCGAAAAGCCGCCGTCCGGCGAATATACCGACGTAAGGCCCTACGAACGTCCAGAGTATGCCAAAGAGCCTCGCGCTGATGACGAGGCGAAGGACAAAAATCCGGCAAAACGATCTCCTGCGCGCGATGAAACCACGAGTTCACCTTGGGCGTAAATGCCGGATCCAAACGAAGCACAACCGTATTAGGGCGAAAGATGCACAGGTCCTCCCTGACCGACAACACGGCGAGCTCAGAAATCCTCCGCGCCGACGTGACTGCCAGAAGAAAGGCCACCTTAAAGGATAGAAACTTAAGTGAAACCGACCCCAACGGTTCAAAGGGTGCAACGGTAAGCGCCTGCAAAACCAACTGCAAATCCCAAGTGGGATACCGGTGGACCACCACCGGGCGTAAATTCCGAGCGCCATGAAGAAACCCCCGGATCCAGGGATGATGCGCCAACGACTGGAAAGGAGGAGCCGAAATCACAGTCGACAGAGCTGCCACCTGGCGACGCAACGTAGCCGGGGCGAGTCCCCGCTCGAAACCCGCCTGAAGGAAACCAAGTACACCCTGCACCGACGCCGACGTGGGATCCACGTGACTCCCAGCAGCCCAATGGCAAAACGCCCGCCAAGACGCCTCGTAAATCCGCGTTGTCGACGGTCGACGAGCCGCCTGGATAACGCCGATGACAGGATCCGGAAGCCTACCCTTCCTCAAGAGGAGCCGCTCAAATCCCAGACGGCCAACTGGAGCCACTGCGGCTCGGGGTGAGAGATGGCCCCTTGGCGCAGGGCAATTCTGTGGGGGGGGATCACCCACGGTTCGGAAACCGACAGCTCCACTAGGTCCGGGAACCAGGGCCGGCGAGGCCAGAATGGGGCCACAAGCAACACCCTCGCCCGTTCCGCTATGATCTTCCGGACGACCTGCTGGATCAACGTGACCGGAGGGAAGGCGTACAGCAGACCCGCAGACCAGCAGCAACGCAGAGCATCTGTGTCTTCGGCCAGCAGTGAAGGATAACGGGAGATGAACCGAGGAAGCTGGGCGTTGGCGTGAGTGGCGAAGAGATCTACCACCGGATCTCCGAAACGGAGAGTCAGTTCTCGAAATAGACGAGGATGTAGTTGCCACTCTGCCTGGTCGATCACTTCCCTGCTTAGCCAATCCGCCTGGATGTTCGCAGCGCCGGAAATGTGGTCCGCCCGAATCGATGACAGGTTCCGCTCCGCCCAGCTGAACAGCCTCTCCGACTCGAACATCAGGCTCCGGGACCGGGTACCGCCTTCCCGGTTCACGTGCGCCTTGGCCGACATGTTGTCCATGAGGACCAAAACGTGTCGCCCCCGAATCTCCGCCCTGAAGTGACGAAGGGCCAACCTGATCGCCCGCAGTTCCAGTAGATTGATGCTCAGGGCACTCTCGGCCGTGGTCCATACACCCTGAGCCACCCGATTGGACATGTGGGCGCCCCAGCCGTGAAGGCTGGCGTCCATGGTCAAGACCACCCGGTCCAGGCCCAGAAAGTGACAACCTCTCCGAATGGCCGCCGATCTCCACCAACGCAGAGACAGTCTGACCTGAGGGGGAACAGGAACCTTCCTCAACGAGCTGGCCCGCCCCGTCCATTGAAACGGGAGGAGAAGCCACTGCAGTGGACGCGAATGACGTCGCACCCAAGGGACGATCTGGTAACAGGAGACAAACTTCCCCAACAGCCTCGACAGGGTCAACAACAGCACCGACCTCTGGGAGAGCACCTGGTCCAGCAACAGTGATATGTCCTTCACTCTGTCCGGAGACAAAAACACCTGTCCTCTCGCAGAGTCTATTATGGCGCCCAGATGCAGAATCGACGTGGATGGAATGAAGTGACTTTTTTCCACATTGATCGTGAACCCATGCGCCCGGAACGCCTTCAAGACCAGGTCCATGTCCTGAACAGCCCTGACCCGAGACGACGACAGCACCAGTACATCGTCCAGGTAACACAGAGTCCGCACCGGAACCGAGCTGAGCGAAGCCGACACCACCGCAACCAACTTGGTGAACATCCGCGGGGCGGAGGAGAGCCCGAACGGCATTGCACAATATTGGTAATGCTTGCCCGCAAACTCGAAGTGCAGAAACCGCCGATGTGAAGGGTGGACGGGAACATGGAGATACGCCTCCCGAAGATCCACGGACTGGAGGAGATCCCCCTGCCGCACCGAAGCAAGAATAGAACGCAGAGAGTGCATCTTGAAACGGCGATAACGCACTGCCAGGTTCAACTGTTTCAAGTTGAGGATTCCCCGGACTCCGCCTGAACTTTGGGAACTAAAAACAGAACTGAATAAAATCCTGTCCCCCACTGATCCCGAGGCACCGGTTCTATCGCCTCTATCTCCAAAAGGTGAGAGATCTCCGCCAGCATCAATTTGCGACGCTCGCTCGTCAACGGAACGGGACAACGGAGGAAGCGCCCGGGAGGACGATCCATGAATTCGATCGACAACCCCTCCGCCACAGTGCGACGCACCCACAGGTCCGGTGTCGACAACTCCCACTGATTCCGGAAGAACCGAAGACGACCGCCGACCGGACCCACAGGCGGTGAGTCATTTGCCCCGACGGAAAGGTTTGGGGCCAGTTCCTCTGAACGGACGAGTCGAGGACGCCTGCCTTCCACCTCTCTCACGGAATCCACGCCTCCCGGAAAAACGATCAGCTGCTGGGAATGGCTGACGATAACCGGGGGACCCGCCGGTCCCGGAATACTGACGAAAGAGCTGGCGAAAGGAATAGGGCGTAAAACGTCTATCTCGCTTGTGGGAAGACGACGGCATAACTTTCCGCTTATCCTTGTCCTCAACAAGGACCGGATCCAGAGCAGCCCCAAAAAGCGCCGGTGCCTTGTACGGAGCCGCTGCCAGCTTCCACTTCGTCTTAACATCCGCCTTCCAGGGTCTCAACCAAAACAAACGGCGAGACGTCACAGAAGCCGCCAGTGCCCTGGAAGCAAACTTGACCGAGCTCAGCGAAGCATCCGCCGAATACTCCGTGGCTGCGATAATCTTATTAACATCGTGGTGCAAACGCCTCTCCTCCGGAGGAAGGCGTTCCTGCAGCTGCCTCAGCCAGATTAGTGAGGCCCTGTTGAAGAATGATGTCGCCGTAGCCGAACGGATGGCCCAAGCTACCGCCTGATGTGCCTTACGGAAAGCCAACTCAGTGCGCCTCTCCTCCGACTTCAAACCCGCCAGGGGATCCCCCGAGACCAACGACTGCAAAGTCAACCCCGCCACTGGAGCATCCACCACCGGCAGCTCCAGCAGAGCATCCAACTCGGGAGCTGAGCAAAACAACTTTTTGTCCAAATTCGTGGGCGCAGTCGAGGAACCCGGTTGGCCCCACGGTGCCTGCAGAACATCAGTAAACAGTTGAGGGCACGGCACAAACTCCTTCTCGGCCTTGGTCTGCTTGAACAAGGCATCATGTGGCCCAACCTCAGACTGTGAAGGTGGAGGCTGAGCCCCTACCGATCCCAGGTTAGTAGTCAGGCGTGCCTTGTGCAGCAAGGATTTAAACAGTGCCAGTCGGAACAGACCCGTAAAGGCGGGCGAATCTGGCAGCAGACCTTCGTCCTCCGAAAACTCATCATCAGGATAATCTTCCTCACGATCAGACTCTTCTGAGGATTCAGTCTCGGGTTGCACAGGCTCACGGGATCTGCGAACAACAGGAGCCACCGGAGCTGTCTGGGAAGGTCCCGGAACAGAAGCCTGAGCCGCAGTCTGTGCGCTTGCTGCCATGATAGAAGCCAAAGCAGTAGACAGCACCATCTGAAAGTCAAATTGTGGTCCCACGCCAGGCTGTGCCACCGGTCTCAGCCCCGCAGCTGTGGGTGTGAACGTAGCGGAGGAAGGCTGTCGACACAGGTGATGGCCAACGTCCAATCCCGCTCGGGAGACATCCGGCAGAGATTGAGAGATGCCCCTGGAAAGTGATAGAGGGGCAGACGGGACCGTCCCCGAGAGGGCCTGTGCCGGACCAGACAGACCACCTGGAGAGGCACCCTCCACGTGGGTAGCCGGCGTGACCGCAGCCAATTTAGCCTTCTCCCACTGCCTTTCCAAAGCCTTGTGCCTTCGGAGCGCGTCCTTCTCAACCGAAGAGGACGCCCTAGAATGGTGGGATTTACGGCTCCTCTTGCCAGAATGCTTCTTGGCAAGTTTGGGGGGCCGCACCGGGCTAGGCTCCCGTTCTAAATCTGAGGAACATGATGAATCAGCCATTCTGCAAGACACCAGGTCACAGCCAATAGCAAAACACGTGTGGATTTTTTTTAAAAAAATAAACAAATTTATTAATATATGTAAATTTATTAATATATGCAAATTACTTAATTTATGCCAATTAAGTTATATATGCAGCTGGGTAAACCAAACTACCCTGGCACAACCACACAAGATACAAAGCTGTAGAGGTTGGGGCCGAAAGGGCACCCCCCCCCTCAATTGCAGCCAAAGCCTGAAACAAAAAAAAAATTACTGCACAGAAACGACCCCAGGGAGTAGGGGAGTAGTTTCGCGCCCAAAATGTCCCCAGCCGTTAAGATCAGGCCACGGCACAGGGGAGAGATGGGGGGTGAGGCAAGGCAGCGCACGCCCGCACACCAGTAAAAACTCCCCCACGGGACCTGCAGCTGGGCACCTAGACGGGACAAGGAAGGAGAGGAGGAAGGCAAGCCCCCACTCCCTATGCCAGGCAAGAGAAGAGCGCACAAGGCAAACTCTCCTGGTAACGCTGTCGCGGGAACCAACCACGAAGAAAAAATGGCGGGCGGCCATGTTGCAATAAAATGGCGCCCGCCGCTTACTCAGCCTCCCACGTGCAGTAGTCCCGATCTGGCTGTGAGCAAGGCAGCCGCACAGAGCCGATCTCGAGCGGGCAGTCCTCCTCGCCTGCGCTCGCTCTTCCCAGCGCTGTTGCTGAATTACGAGGAAAGGGGGGAGACAGCGCCGCCCGCAGAGCCCTGCCGGGACGGTCGCCGCAGTAACCCCCTATCACCTGGGACTCGCCTCGGCTATTCAGCTGCCCAGGGAAAACGGCGCCGCCCGCAGAGCCCTGACGGGACGGCCGCCGTGCCTGCCTCTGCTCCCCTCGCAGATGGCAAGAAGCGAGGGAGCGATCTGAAAGGGAAGGTGGCAGCCGCCGACCTTCCCCTTGACTGTAAAGAGCCGGATCCGCCCCAAAGGGTCGGAATCCGGCGGCTGGAGGCGCTTACAGCGCTGAAGCTCCGCGTGACCAGGCACCCCAGGCACACTGCAGGCAGAACCAGCAGGCAGGCAAACAGCAACAAAACAAGGAGAAAAAAAAAATCAACAAAGCCCCAAGCTCCACCGAAAAGAAAAACTACTCAATAGAAAATAAGGAAACCTAACGCCACCAAACGATCCAGAGCACGGAGCAAAAATTTTTCCACCTCAGTCTGTCAGCAACTGAGAGAAAGACTGGGGATTAAAGGGAGGCATGGCTAGAGCACGGAGTGGGAGCTAATCGATTTTAAGTTCTCTCAGTTGCTGTCAGAAATGAGGATCAACCCACAGATGGAGTGGAGCCGCAGTGCTCTGGAAAATGTCAAAGACGATCAGTACACAGCAATGGGAATAATTATGGATCAAATCCATAAAATTTACTCCAAGCTACAGCTTAAAATAAAATTGGTACAAAGTTGTACCAATTCCATCAATAATCTCTCAGATTGATAAATGATACAGTAATAAATGTTGGAAAAGAACATTTTACAGGCAGTCCTCCGCTTACAGCCACAATTGATCCTGGAATCTTGATCACTGAGCAAAGCAGTCAAAATCTTGCAGCATGCTGGGGGATTGGACCTCAAATCCAATATCCCCTCTCCTTGCAACCTTCCCTGTGTGCTTCCCCATTGACTTTATGGAGAAGCCGGCTGTTGTGGCTCCGACCCCCGAGTCCATCGTATCGGAGGAAGAAGGCTCCAAACATGAAGGAGAGGAGCCGGCCAGGCCTCCCTCCCCCGGCCCCTCCTCTCTGACAATTCCTCAGGTGTCGGCCGAAGGAGAGGAGATTGGCCAGGAGCCAGGTGTCTCCGATCGGTCGGAGAGTGATGAGGGAGACAAGTTGTGGCTGGACCCACGTCAGCGTCAGCGTGCTAAACGATCACAGCAGAAGAGGAGGCATGCCAGGGATTAAGCTGAGTCACTGGACCACACCCCACAGGCTATATAAAGGAGGGGGGTGGCCGTTTAGATTCTGTGACGGACAAAGTTAATTCTTGCAAGCTTCTTTGGTGCAAAGCCTCAGTCTGCTGAAGGATTGTGAATTGGACTGTTTTTTCCCAGCCGGTGTGTATTGCATTTGTTATCTGGTGGAGGAACACCCCCCTTCTTGTTATAGTAAAGAACTTGGCAGCCGGTTCCCATAGAGCTGTCAAGCCTCTGATAACGGAACGCTTGTGTGTGCCAATTATTTAACCCTCGACTGTCTGTGTGGGTTTGTGCGTGTGGAGGACGGGGACAGAACACCAGCACAGAAGAATGCAGATGGTGATCATATGATCTCAGGGCACTTGGCAACTGATAGTAAATGTGAAGAGGTTGACAAGCACCTGAAATGCAGTCATGTGACTGGGGAAGGCTAGTACAATGCTTTATGATGGTCAGAAGTATGTTATGTTAAGCACCTGTTCTGAGCCCATTGTGACTACAAAAGGTCATTAAATGAGCAGTCATAAGTCAAGGACTACCTGTATTACACATGCAAAGAAAACTCAAAAATACTAAAAAAAATACACATAATACAGTGCAGAAAATTTTGGAAAGTAAATTTGAAATAAAATCACAATATTTCTTATTAGGTATAAAGCCCTCAAACTTCAAACATAAATTTTGCCCCATGCTGAAAAAAAAACCAGTTCTGATAATATCTGCTTGGGAACTTAAACTTGGAGAATATGCAGCAATGGCAAAATTAACTGTATATATCCACAACTGAAGTTTAAACAAATGGAAAGCAAGAATAGCATGTGTGAGAATAAATGGAAGGTTTGGCAAATAGCTCAGCACTCAGCAAGAAATATAAAACAAGGGTGTTTTAATATTTGTTTGACTGCTTATTATGGACAGATTTGTGATAAAAAATATGATGATATAACATTAAGTAGTGGTTAACAATTGATGTGGTTTTGCATGTACGTTTGTATGTAGATGATACTATGCTACTGGCTGACAAGCTGAATGGTATTTCGTTAATGTTAGATTGTAAGATACAATGAAAATTATGAGTCTGAAAATTAATGTATCAAAGATTAAGTTAATTGTGTTTGACAGCTTCAATTGGTGCAGAATGCAGCAATATGAGTAGTAAGCGGCACTGGTTACTCTGCATATGTAATACCACTACTTTGTTATCTGTTGCCAGTATCTTCTGGATACAATTCATAACTTAGGACCAGGTTACTTGGAGTTGGTTCTACCCCTCAGAACAAGCATGGCAAAATAGGCATACTTCAGGCCCTGTTAGCTAAAGGAATTCTGTTTAGTAAGCCCCAGAATTAAACTGTTATAATATTGCAAAATATAGTTAATGAAACTTCATTTTTCATTTTGTACCTCCATAAATGTTGTTTCTGACCCAACAATTGCTAATAGGAGAATTTATAAGGAAAGCGTTTCTTATGAATAATTATATTGTGCTTAAGAAATGGGCTAGATGCCTAGAAACTGAATGAAAGGGTAAAGTATTAAATTGAAATATTAAACAGAATTGCTGAATGTAAAATGATCATGTAAGCCTTGAAATAAATGTCTGGGAGATGTAGTTGTTTTTACCTTATTTGCATCACTTATTCATAGGCTTAGATATAATTGCTTGTTGTTAAAATGCTCGAATGAAATTCAGTTGCATGTGCATTTTAAAGTTTGAAGAAATTAGAAGTTCATTTTATTCCACTTAATTACATGTGAGTTTTTTCCAATATTCATTATTCTCATTGTCTTCCTTTGGAAGGATTTAAAAATATCTTTTGCAGTAAGACATCATCCTTCATTTGATTTCTTCATGAGGCAGGTTCTGAGAGTTCTTCATTTCTAAAGAAATGTTTGTAAATCATAACTGTGGCATAGCTCTTCTCCTACAGATGATTTTTTTAAAAACTGCATTCTTACTGAAGAGAAGCAAGGGAAGAAACATAGCAGTTTTCCTTTTTATCAGTCCAGCACAAGGAATTTACTTACATGGCCAATGAGCATGACTAAGACAGCTTGTTGGTAGTTACTAGTTAATAAAAATATTTTTGACTCTTAGTATGATTTTCTTCTACATTTAAGTAGAATATCAGTATTTCATGAAAGTTTCATTATTACTTTATTAGCCTTGTGCTTATTTTATTTTACTGGTGTTACATTAATTTGGTTTTTTCCTTCAAAAAGCTTGGCCAGTAACGAAAAAGCAGTTGGGAAAGTGACAAGAACTGGCAAGGTTCTGCTTTAGCCTCAGTGAACCTTAGATTGTACTGTATGAATTATCAGAATTTTGTTTGCCTTAAAGGAGAAGGGTGGAATAGACCATGAGTAAAACAAAAAACATAGTAAAGCCAAGAGGATTAACTCCACAAAGAAAAATTCCCATATTCGGTGATCTAGAAAATAAAAAAAAAAATACAGTATGCATAAAAAAACTTGCTTGAGTAGAATTGAATGGAATGGAAGAAAATTTGAAATACAGTAGTATCTGAAAATATCACTAAGCAATGCAATCATAAAGCATGATGTCACATGATTGCATTGCTTAGTGACAGCAATCCTACCAGTTTACTGCTTCATTAAGAGAGCATTGTGGATTGTTAGACAAGGATCTTCTTGCAACTTCCTACTAGCTTCCAACAAGCAAAGTCAATGGGGAAGCTGGAAGGGAAGGTCTCAAGTCACTCCTGTAAATTGCTCCCACTCCCTTGGCATTTTCTCCTGAGGACTCCAGCTATGGAGTACCAGATTGTAGGAATCTGGTACTCTATAGCACATGCCTGCCTGTGCTGACATGGTCACCAGCAATCACTCCTGCACCAGCACCAGCCATCCCTGGCTCTACCATGCTGATGCTGTGCCAACTGGTGCACCTTGCCTCACCTGGCAGCAGCTGGACTTGCCATGCCTCAGCAGCTTTTTACCTGACCATTAGCCTGCTTGGGAGCTGCTTGGGACTTTCAACTTCCCGCTTTTTTTTTTGTATGTTCCGAGAAGTAACCGGCATGATCTTCTGACCAAAAGGGTCCAAATATAGTTAATTTCAATTAGCTGACCCTTAAGATGTCAATGTGTAATAAATTCATCTTTCACTATGTTGAGCTTTTTCATGTTTGTGTTTCTTATGCTCCATATTGCCACTATTGTTCTCTTTGCAGCTTTGGGTTTTCTTTTCCTAGAGGTAATATCAGAAACTAGGCATCCTGCAGACTTTTACCTTGCCATGTCATAAATATCATTAGTACCATTATCACTTATAACCTTTCATTTAGTGTTCAAAGTTACAACAGCACTGAAAAAAGTGACTTATGACCCCTTTTCACATTTACAACCATTGCAGCATCCCGTGGTCACGTGATCAAAATTTGGATACTTGGCAACTGGCCTGTATTTATTATGGTTGCAGTGTCCCAGGGTCATGTGATTACCTTTGCAACCTTCTGACAAGCAAAGTCAGTGGGGAAGTTAGATTCACCTAATAGCCATGATACCAACTTAACAACTGCAGTGATACACTTAACAACTGTGACAAAAGGTTGTAAAATGGAATAAAACTTAACAACTGTCTTGCTTAGCCATAGAAATTTTGGGGTCATTTGTGGTCGTAAGTTGAGTGTAGCTTGTACACTGTAGCTTGTTGAGTGTCATCCAATCTCAAGGGTCCATCTTCCGTAATTATATTGTCATTCACTTTATCTTGTCTGCCCATGTGGCTTTTTTGGTAAAATTCAGGAGTGTTCTACCATACTCTTCTATTGCACACTTTAAAATAGGCTTTTTTGGTTGTCATTAAAGTGAACCAACATAATTTTCCTGTAGTACTTCTTCTTATTATATGTCCCTATCTGCTTTAGCTGAGCATCTACGAAGACTTTCATACATGTTGAAACACAATGGCAAGATTCCTGGGAGAATATATCATAAATAGAACTGTATTTCTTTCACTTTGCAAAAATATTTCAGTGCAGAGAAGTGCTGTGGTTGTATGTTGAATACAAATCTGTCCTGCTTATTTTATGAAAAGTAGTAACTTTTGGTGGAAAGATGATCAGAGATAGAGGTGATGGGGGCTCTTTGTTTGCCCTGAAGCTTGCTTACATTCACTTACAATGTAAAAAGAGGTGAATTTGGAATCAGACATCAATGTGTAGGGTACTTCCCTTCCCTTGTCTCTTACTCTTGTCTTGATTTGATGGGGGCAGGGAGGCTTTGAGTCAATTTCGACTCCTGGCAACTCCCTGGACACGTCCCTGCACTTTTCATGGCAAAATTTCAAAAGTGGTTTGCCCTTGCCTATTTTCTGGGATGAAGAGAGAAAGCGAGTGGCCCAAGACCACCCTACTGACCCTAGTTCCCAAAGTGGGACTAGAATTCATGGCTGTGGTTACAGATTTGTGTCTGCTACATGTAATTAATACCATATATTTCAATAATTTTTGTTTCTGTTCATTCTATAGGCACCAAAGATTTGAAAAGGCCTTTCTGCTAGCAGTTGATATAGGTGCCCGTGACTTATTTATGGTAAGTTATGCTTGAAGAATTTTCAGTACTATTGCTGCTATTGGATGAATTATGACACTTTTGAGCACATTAACCAGGATTGAAGTAATCTATAATATTTTTAATATATAAGCTTATAGTTCATAAACTAGTCATTTGCATTCTTTTAGCAGATCATTAAGGTCACTTGGAGGTTTATCTGTGTCATCAGGGTCACCTGAGTGGCGCAAATTGGTGTGGAGCCTTCTTGGAACTGTTGAAAGGACTGTGTTGTAGATTGGAGATAGATGATGTTGTCTCCCTCCCCCTCTGTTGACAGAGGGCTGTTCAATTTTGACATAGATGGCCTCTTTAACCCCTCTTTCAAACCAACAATCCTCTGTCCAAAATATGGACTTTGTTGTCATCAAAAGAGTGGTCTGTGTCTTTTAAATGCAGATGGACTGCTGAATCTAGTCCTGATGTGTTTGTTCTCCTATGTTGTGTCATGCATTTATGAAGTGGTTGTTTCGTTTCCCCAATGTACAGACCTGCACATGGAAGAAGTATAAATCCTTCCATTCTCCCACCATCCCGTCAGAGATGAAGAAGCTTCTTGGATGGGAAGCAAAACATCTTCAAAGAAAAACTAGAAACTAGAAAGTTTTGAAATTGCCTCTTCAAAAAACCCTCTTTGGGACAATCATTCTCAACAAAGTTTCTCAATTCTTAACAATATATTATCACATATAATAACTGCCTGGTGTGCATGAGCTCTTTATGGTGTAATACTGTAATTTTGTATTGGTTGTATAAAATCTGAGCCAATGTCATTTCTGCCTTGGGTTCTGGTGGTTAAGTATTGGACAATAGAAATACAATCCATTTCCTTTGCTCTGGGCTTCTTAAAAGTATTTGATAGCATCAGTTATATAATTGTATTCTAGAAAATCCTGTTGAGTAAGTCTGGAAAGCATGCTCCATTTCTAGATCTTGGTATTCAGATCACTAGTGGCCTTGAATTCACATTGGTTGGAGTAAATGCCAGATCCATTTGTAATTGCTAAGTTTCTTCATGACTTGGTTATAGATAGCAGACAGCTGAAATGTATTATTGAAATCTGGCTAGGCGAGGGCAATACTATCATCCTCTTGGGAGATCTGCCCTTCTGGGTTTTTGGTTCCACAGTAACCCAAAGATAGGCAAAGGAATGGCATTATATTTACCTGCATTCTGTTGATTGGTTGGCATATAGTGACTTGAGCTCTTCATAAATTATCTGAAGTAGCATATCTTAATGTGTCAATCCTAGTGTGCTCATTGATTTTTTAAGGAATTTCAGGAGATCAGATACAGAATGGGCGTTGGTCTTACCTGATACACCCATTCTAGTTCACTAGGAAACGCCGGTCACGCTTGGGAGGTGACTTATCCAGTAACCATAGGACCGAGTCTGCCAGTCAAAGAAGTCCTGCCTCTTCCTGTATCCAGTTTTGAGACTAGAACGTGAGGCAGACTGTCGTGTCTGGAAAGATAAAATAGAAGTAAAAAGCTCCCAGGACACACACACCCCAAACAACCAAAGCCCAGCACGAGAGGTGCCAGACTAACAGGGAGGGGGTGACCAGCGTTTCCTAGTGAACTAGAAAGGACGTATCAGGTAAGACCAACGCCCATTCTCAGTCACGGAGGAAACACCGGTCACGCTTGGGATATACCAAAGCCCAGGTACCTATTGGGAGGGAGAAGGCTGGCTCCGCTCATTGTCCTGGAAATGGACCCTCTGAAGAACTCATCTTCCAAAGGAAGCCTCCGCAGAGGCATAAACATCCAACCGATAATGTCGGATAAATGGAGACGGTGAAGTCCAAATGGCAGCGCGGCAGACCTCTTCGAGAGAAGCCTGAGTAGACCAGGCAGCCAAAGTAGCCACGCTCCTGGTAGAGTGAGCTGTAATGCCGCAAGGCACAGGTAGAGATTGAGCTTCATAAGCCAAAGAAATAGTAGCTCTGAGCTGGGGATCCCCCCTAGCTTCACAATCCACAGTATCAGCAGCAGCCTGGGCCCTCACTGAGCGACTCTGCTGACTCACATAACTGGAAACCTCAGAAGAGGCCCTTTGCTACAGGCCTTCAGCAATATCCTGCCTAATTGATGACGAAATAAGCTCTGCCAAGGCAGGAGTTAAACTCAGAGGGGCCTCAGCCCTTTGAGTACCAGTTGAAGCTGGAACCTCAGAAGGTTCTTGCCTGGAAGAGACCTGAACAGTCTCACTGAGGGATTGAGTCCTATCAGTTTGAAATATAGAAGAAGCATCAGCAGCCATGTTTTCACCCTGAGTAGAATGATCTGGAGAAAAATCCTGGTGTATTTGAATTAGAGAAGGAGAAATGGCTACATTGGAGGAGGGGAGGGCAGAGGATTTGGAGGGCCCCACAGCAGGAGAGGAAACCCTGGAGGCCTCAGATGCAGCCTTCTGAAAGGCCTTTTCCATGGCCTTTTGTCTCCTGGACTTTTACCTAGATGATGCAGCAGGAATAACACTCTTAGAATGAGAGGATCTGGTAGAAACTCTAGCTGCCTTGGAAGGACCAGGATCCCCTGAAGGTCCTTCTTTAGGGTCAGAAGTATGGCGTCTCTTTCCTTTAGCCTGGGATTTATTGCTCCTAGCATCCACCATTTTGGAGCTTGGAAAACGTTCACCGTTTAACAATTGAGGCCAAATGAGAAATAACCACCCTCCAAATACACACACAGGGAATAATTGGTGGTTCAGGTAACTCACTGCGCCAGGAATGAAGCTGGAATGTTGCCAGGAGTCAGGATGGCCGAACGGGAGCTCAGAAATAGCCGCTAGCCAAAGGGTGTTAAAACGCGGCAAAATTGGGCACGGAAAAGCATCGCGCCAAGGAATTACAGCCAACAGGGCTCTAAAAGGAGCCGGAGGCCAGGAAACTTTCCCAATCGGCCCAAAAAGGGCAAAATAATGCTGCCTGTAAGCGCGGCGGTGCTTCTGCACGTGCGCGCTGCTCCGGACTGCTGGCGGCCGCCCGAACACTCCTAGAGCTCCCCAGCTGATTTTAAAAGGATTCCTGCCGCTCCGATGCAATTAGCAAAGAAATCTAGCCAAAAAGCTCTCCCAACGTGGAAACAATAGGGAGAGCCTAGCAGACATGACTGTCCTGTACCAGACCAAGTCGAAAAACTGGATACAGGAAGAGGCGGGACTTCTTTGACTGGCAGACTCGGTCCTATGGTTACTGGATAAGTCACCTCCCAAGCGTGACCGGCGTTTCCTCCGTGACTGAGAATTGAAGTTCACAATATTAGTAGAAGACTGACTAAATACAGATATAAGCTCAGGCTTGAGCCTACACTGTGTTGATGAAAGGTGATATATCATTACTCCTCCCTTATTGCATTAGTAAACTATTGACCAGTGATTTTATTTAGGATTGTAAAAAGGAGAACACAAATAGGCCACCCTTTTGGCTTCTGTCACTATTTTGTTCAGCTTTCTGCCAATAAATTACTTGGATTTGCTGAGATTCTGGTTCCCCATGGTCAGAGTTCATAGTGGTAACAGCAGCAGTAACCCACCATGTTTTCTGAGACTTCTTTTGATCAGTGGTCTCTGAAGAAATGGATTGATTCCTTTCTAGCATGGGTAGCCTCTCTTGTATACTTGATCCATGCTCTTTCCAGCAGCAGATAGGATGTAACAAACTAGATGCAGGAGTAGTCAGTGCTTCAGTTTGGGAGAGGTTATAATATGATTACACATTGCTCTGTCTTGAAAAGACACTCTGGATCCAGCTATATTTGATAACTATTGCTTGATCTGTTCCCTTTTTGAATTAACAGAATAACAAGAGTTTGAAGGGACCTTGGAGGTCTTCTAGTCCAACCACCTGCTCAAGCAGGAGACCCTATACCATTTCAGACAAGTGGTTATACAATCTCCTCTTAAAAACCTCCAGTGATGGAGCATCCACAACTTCCAAAGGCAAACTGATTCACTGATTAATTGTTCTGTCAGGAAATTTCTCCTTATTTCTAGGTTGGATCTCTTCTTGATTAGTTTCCATCTATTGCTTCTTGTTCTGCCTTCAGGTGTTTGGGGGAATAGGTCAACCCCCTCTTCTTTGTGGCAGCTCCTTAGATACTGGAACACTGCCATAATTTCATCTCTAGTCCTTCTTTTCATTAAACTAGACATACCCAATTCCTCAGTGGTGAAATTCAAATTTTTTTACTACCGGTTCTGTGGGCATGGCTTGGTGGCCATGGTGTGGCTTGGTGGCCGTAGCTTGATGGGCATGGCAGGGGAAGGATATGGCAAAGTTTCCATTTTCACCCCACTCCAGGGGAAGGATATTGCAAAATTTCTATTCCCACCCACTCCGGGACCAGCCAGAGGTGGTATTTGCCAGTTCTCTGAATTACTCAAAATTTCCGCTACTGGTTCTCCAAAGTACTCAAAATTTCCACTACCAGTTCTCCAGAACCTGTCAGAACCTGCTAGATTTCACTCCTGCAATTCCTGCAACTATTCTTCATATGTTTTAGCCTCCAGTCCCCTAGTCAGCATCATTGCTCTTCTCTACACTCTTTTTAGAGTCTCAACATCTTTTTTAAATTGTAGCGATCAAAACTAGATGCAATATTCTGAGTGTGATCTTATCAAGGCATTATAAAGTAGTGCTAACACTTCATGTGATCTTGAGTATTCTTCTGTTAATGCAGCCTAGGACTGCATTAGCTTTTTTGACAGCTGCAGCACACTGCTGACTCATATTTACGCTACTGTCCAGTAGGAAGAGGGCTGTCAAGTGAATGGAGGGATACAATTACAAAACACACTAAAGGAAACTATTTTGCTTCTGAAATTCTACAATGACAAAAATGATAAAATGATAAATTGTTTTAGAAGAATTATCTGTAATTCCCAAGAAAGTAGACTTTTTGGGTAAGCCAAATAAAACAGATGACAGTGATGTCATTAATGTTACAGTTGTGATAAATCATTATCATTATTTAAATCTGAAAATTGGAATCCATGGATATTAATTTATTCGATTTATTTTGACCAAGGATCAGAGACACACACTCCCCAAAGATAAAATAACATTTAAATTGTCCACAATTGGAACTTTTCCGTAAGTGACCATATGAGCCTATTATTTAGCAGAACATTAGTTCTTTAGTAGGACAAACCAGGGAACATAGCCACATTTTACCATTTTATCCTATTGAACTTATACCATCTTTGAGTATAGTATTTTCATTGGCCTCGTAATGGTTATTGAAATAATCAATTGCTTTGGATCTTAAAAGAGATTAGCAATCATTCATTTTTTCAGGTGAGGTTTTGATAGTATAATCTAAAAGCTATCATAAGTACACAGGCAATCCAGCCCTGCATAAGGAAGCTTTTTTGCTATCTTGAAGTTGATGATAGAAGTCTAGTGCAACTTAGAAATAGTTTATGTTAAGTCCTTACTGAGTCAGTGAACTGGACAAACAAATGTAGAACTTATGAAATCAGTGGAAGCATTGAAAAAAATCCACTGGAAAGAATATCTAATACCACACTCTCTTGGTTAAATCCTTATGTTTTTGGTAAGATAATAATCTTAAATAAGAATTTAATAATATTCTGAAACAGGTGGAAATTTTTCATTGTGATTGTTTAAACCCTTCATCACATTTCACATATTAGATTTCTATAATTGACATTTGAGAAGTCAATCACTGCAGTGAGGTATTTACACGTTATCCTTCTGTAACCTCTGTTGAAGACAATTTGCAACCAGAATAAAAGTAACTCAATTCTTAAGTGACCCTATATTCAAGCCCTCTGGGAAGCTCTCTTTTAAAAAGATTTCTGCAGCAGAATGGACAATTAAGTTTAATGGACAATGGCAGTTTTACAGTCTCCTAGCTCATTGCTGTAGATCTGCAGGAGATTTTATTGTTTTTGAAGGAAAAACAATGGAGGAAACCTTAGAGAGTTACATTAACTCAGCTCTTTTGCATAATTAAGATATTCTGTTTAAATTAAGCCTTGACACTAACTGCTTATATAATTTATTCTATTATGCTACTTGCCTTGTTAGTTTGATCTTAATATTTAATTTCTGTGTTCAATTGCACAATTACATTCTCTTTTTATAGTTTTTGAAAATTCCTAATTATACAAAAAGAAATTGCATGAATCTTTTAATACTTTTCAGTATACAGTTCTAATCATCCAGCTTATTCCATTAATTAGAAAGATGTGTGTACTGTGATAAATTTTCTCGATTAAGTATGCTTTAAAAGAACCTTAAAAGAACCTTTTGAAAGAACCCTCTGAAATATTTCTGAGAAAGTATGTATATGATACAGATACCAGAAATGTATATGTGTATGTGTGATCCTTTTTACACTTTTTAGAAAATCCTTTTTCCTTCCTTGTGGCTTTATAAATTTATTATATATTCATAGATATTCTTGTGGCTATTTAGGAGTAACAGTATAGAAGCGCATTCTCAGAAATGAATTTGTATACATTAAATAGACATACATTCCCAGGCAAGTGGGAGTCTTTTTTGGTTTTTTTTTAAATACAGAGGATTCAAATATGAAGTGCAATTGGTATACTTTGCAAACTGTTCTTTCATGATGTGACTTGGATAACACAGCTCCTTTCTAGATCATGTTCAACAATCCCAGTTCCGTATTTATAGTTTCATGTAGTAATGATTAGTCCCTTTCTAGATATAGTAATTCAGGTGTTTGTGTCTATGGTTCAGAACCACGATTCAGTTGGCTTCTGAAGATTCAATGCCTATTTTCTATGCCAACTAATAAGGAAGATTTGCCCTGCTCTTCAACTGACTCTTTGGAAAATAGTGCTTCTGGCTAATTGATACTATTCACCTAATACAGATGAAAATATAATGATTCTGTCAATCTGCCTGTCACTACTTTCCATAAATGCCAAATTATTGTGTTGAGCATTCAACAAAGAATGTCCTATGCCATAATTTCTAAAAACACAGAAGGAAATCCTGAATCACTAGATGTCTTTTTCTATGCTTGGAATAAAGATCTTCTACACAAGTACATTAGTTCCCATACAGAGCAAAAGTCTGAAGCACTTGCCTCATATAACTGTGCCTTCAATTCAAATCATTCCTTGCTATTTGAGGCAGTTATTGTTTTCAACTCTCCTCTATTTATACAGGAGGATTTACTTTTCTTGCACCAGTGGACAAATATTCTCTCTTGCAATTTTATCCTGTTATAAAGAAAGAGATATTTATATTCATTCCCTTTCAAGTGGATGACTCTATATTATTTGTTCGTTGTTTTTACTCTTGGAAGGAACTGTTTCACTCACAGGGTTTTTTGTTAAGGGGAAAATAGGAGGAGGAAGATGTGTTGGATACGTTCACTGTCTTGAGATATTTATAAAAATAATAAAGGTGGGATATAAATATAAATAAGGAAGTAATCTCTTGGAAATACTTTCTTTCTTAACATAAAAGGGATTTTCCTTTTCTTGTTAACATGTATATATTGTGGCCACTTTTGCCTATCACAGCCAGGTAAGCGACAGCTCTGCTTTTTTCCATCTCTTCTCAAATAAGTTTGGAGGAGCTTTTGAACATTTAACTACCAATTAAATCTTGACTAGTTCTTCAAAACCTCTTCTGTTTTTTTTTCCCCTTATATAACTTCAAATAAGTTCTAGCCATTCTTACTTTTAAATCCGATTCCTTTAGCTTGGTGCATCATTGAATCATGTGCTAAATTAAACTAAACTATTTTACAATTTCATAAGAACAAGAACATTTACACACTCACACTTCTTTCTTTCTTTCTTTCTTTCTTTCTTTCTTTCTTTCTTTCTTTCTTTCTTTCTTTCTTTCTTTCTTTCTTTCCTACCAACCATTTGTCTTACTAATATCTCACTGGAAGGAAATAAATCATTTGTTAAGCTCTGTTGGCTACAATTCAATAGATGCATAACAGCTGTGTAGCAAGCAGAAAGTCCGCAAGTGAAACAGGGCATTCTTGATCTTCTGAAATATAAATAAATAAACAAACAAACAAACAGATAAATGTCTCTACAGAATTTTTTCAACCTAGCTTTAGAGAGTAAAAAAATTGACAAATTAAACAGTGGCTTCTTTAAAACATCAGCAACAAAAATCTCATTTTAGATGTACAGTGCTTTAAAAGAATTAAGTTACATTTTAATTACAAATACATGCATACCAAAATGCAAATGTAATTGGAGTAGGATTGAAATATTTCAGGCTGCATATATGTAAAATCTGAGCATTAAGTGTAAAATGATGTAGATTAGTCTACCAATACAGTTGGATACTATAAAAAGATAAAGTAGGCCCCATTTTCTAAGGTTCTTAAATCTTACCCTGTAAAATGACTCTAGAATTTCGATAAAGGTTTTGGATACACATCTGAATCAATATCAAGTACAAGCCTGTTAAGACTATTAATTACCTTCTTTGTTGCATCCAGTAGAAGTAATCCTTGAGTTATGATCATAATAGGAGTGCCTGCCTATTAGGGTCAAAAGTTGGGACAATGTTAAATGAACTGCCTCAAGTAACAACCAGCCATCCCTGCTCTCCCCAGTGCATTTGTTAAATGAATGAACAAGTTGTTAAGTAGAGCTCAGGGGGGCGGAAGATCCTGGGAGGCCTAGTCTCAAGACCACCCCCATCCCATGATACCCCATATGGCACCCATACCCTTGGGTGCCTCTCATGCCGGCCTGCCACAAGCTGACTCTCTTGCTAGAGAGAAGCAATGGGGAAGGAAAACCCTGCCTTTCCCAATTTTGTCCCTGTCCTTCCTTCTGCCAAGATGCCCTGCTTTCTAGGGCAAAAAAAAAAAGAGCTCCCTGGCCTTTCAAAGCTTTCTGCACTTATCTGCTGGAAATTGGTGCAAAGCTCTTCTGTGACTTGCTAAGCTTTGAGAAGCCGGCCCTTGTATAAAAGGTGGCAGCTTCAGGACGAGCTTCTCGAAACCTTTCCCTTGCTTAACTCTTCCTTCCCCTAGAAAGCCACATTTATAACAAAACAAAAACAACAACCACAAAAAACCTGGGAGGGACAGACTTATTGATCAGGTAGTCACACAAACAGCTTAAGCTTAGAAAGGCCCAGTATCCTCTATTTTGTTGATTAAACTCGTGTTGGAACCCATTGTCTCTCTCTAGCAGAGTGTGTGCTTCTAGCAGAGTGTGTGCTTCTAGCAGGCGCACACTCTGCTAGAGAGAAGTTCCCTAAGGATGGGCTCTGGCATGTGTCTGAAAGCTCAGAAGATAAATCTCTGGTCTTGGTGACCGACCCAGATTGGATCCTGTAGAAAGATTTTCTTTCCTTGCTTGATTGGTTCCTCTACTCTTCAGTCTGGAGTCAAGGTAAGGATTTTAAAAGGGATAAGATGGGAGAACAGAGGTGGAGAGTTTAGTTTTAGCACCTATTTGGGACAGATGGAAAAGATCAATAAAAGCGCCCTGACAATTCTTTCAGACCTTTTTGCACCAATCAGCTGACTGCTGTTCAGCCAGCTGCAAACCTCTGCTGCCTCTAACAAACTTTGGGAAGCTGCATAAAAGGCGGCAGTTTCAGGATGAGCTTCCCAAAACCTTTCCCTTGATTAATCACCTCCCTCCCTCCTTCTCTTCCTGAGAAAACCACATTTCTTCAATAAATAAAACAAAAAAGGCTGGGAGGGCACTGCAGCATCTCCACGGTCTGTTGTAAGGGTGAATGACTGCAGAGCCACTGCAGGTGAGATAACTTTGAAACAGACTCGTATGTAATGTTGGGCTCTCGGTCATAACTTTGAACCATCGTTAAGTGACCTGTCATTTCTGGTGGACTATCTGGAGTATTCTTACTCTAACAGAATGGTATCCACCAATAAATTGGATTCATACACTGTCACTCTTTTCAAAATATGCAACTCCAGGAGCATGGTAGATTCTCTAAGGCAGAAGAGATGCAGGGAGAAGGAGAATGTATAGAAACTGCAGAATACCCTTGCAAAATTTTTGTCAGTAGTGTTCAGTGTAATCTTTAAAATGTAAATGGAAGACTAGGAATGAAGGCACCCTTGAGTTTGTAAACTGCTGTGAGAACTTCTTGAAGAATGGAGTAAAAATACTGCAAACACAATTGTTGCAAGAGAGTGCCTGAGGTGAGCTTTCAATCAAGATACACTCTTGTGACAGTTATGTTAAGTGTTGTATATTGCTGATTCTCCTCGAAGTGTGTAAATATGAGAATACTGTATATACTCGAATATAAGCTGAGTTTTTCAGCATGTTTTTCAGGCTGAAAAACGCCCCCTCGGCTTATATTCAAGTCACTCCCAGCAACTAAGCAGAGAGGCGGCCGGTGCCTAACAAGCGGAAGCCAAAGCGCCGCCGCGGCATGGCTGGCTGCTTGCTCACTTGCCAGCAGTGCCTTCTGCTCCTCTTTTGCCCCTCAGCGGCTCCCAGCAACTGAGCAGAGAGGAGCAGAAGGCGCTGCCGGCAAGTGAGCAAGCAGCCAGCCGTGCCGCGGCGGCGCTTTGGCTTCCACTTGTTAGGCACCGGCCGCCTCTCTGCTCAGTCTCTTACACAGCAACCCGTGTAAAATTTCCCAGGAGAAAAGTGGCAATTAATTAGTCCCCACTCCAATTTAACGGAGGAGGACCACCATCATTTCTCCGCAGCCTCCCACCCCTCGCTACTCTGGCGTTTGGCACCCAAGCCAGCAAAGTTTTCTCCTCCAAGTGGGGAGAGGGAAGGCTCTGCTCTCAAGGGTTAAAGCTGAGCGGCAGAAACCCCGCCTGCAGCTGCCCTTCATTCATGCTGCCTCGCTCCGGTGGGAGGAAAGGAGCTGAAGAATGCGAAAGGGGAGCCCAGCCCGCTCCTTTCCCGCTGGCGGCGTCCCTCCTTCCTGCCTCCTTCTGCTTTCAGTCAACCCTCTTGACTTCAAACCTCTCTTCTTGAAGCCATTGACTTCAAATGGCTGATGACAGAGAGGAGGAGCGCGGCTGCCATTGCCAGGGAATGCTGGGCTCTCCCCGCCGCTCCTCTGGCTGCAGAGGCGCGAGGCGCGAGGCACCCGCGGAGGTTGATTAGGGTTTGGTATCTCACAGTCATGCCAGTGGAGGAGAGTAACTCTTCCTGATTCCTCCCTTCTCTTCCCCCACACCTCTTCCTTTTCCTGCTTCTCCGAGCAAAAGGAAAGTCTATGTGGAGAAAAGCCAAGCCGAGGCTTTGAGAGCCACCCGGCTTCGTTTCAATGGGGGTTGAGAGCGGACTGCAGCTTGCACCCCTTTGGAAAGAGAGCTGACAAATGTCCCCGTCCCCAACTGAGCAGAGAGGCGACCGCCTCAAATCGTTGCAACCCCATATACCCACCCCGCCTTAGTTTTGTCGGCTTCAGAGAAGCTAATCGGAGTAAGGAGGTGGCTGTGCCTTTCCAACTATAGAAAAACAAACGTGAGCCGTCTTTAACCAAGGCACAAATTGCTCTTCACCCCCTTTTGGCTCAGGAACGTCAGGAAGTTGGGGGCAGCGCCCTCCCACCCAGCTTCCCCTTTCTCTCCGGTTTCACTCAGGTTGCACACGCCACACCAAAGGGCGCCAGGCAGCAGCCCCTCCCGTAGTGACTGTTTAACTAAGAATAATAATAATAATATTGATAAAAGAAAGGCAAATAAAATTGCAGGTGGGTTATCGGCCACTTTTTTGAAATGTTGCATTGTTGGACATCGCCTCCTTTTATTTTAGAATGTTCGTTTGAATAAAAGTCAGTACTGTATCATGGTGCTGATTTTCCCAGTTTGTAAAACTTTCAGAAACGTTACTACTATTTAAAAAAACTGTTTTATGCATTGTGAAAGTATATATAGAACAAATAACACAAAGAAGAAAATAAGGGGCAGATAATGAAAAATGAACAGATAAACAATAAATTTGAATGTTAATATGACCAATATATTCCAGTAAAAGCTTATAGTATTATAAGATATTTCATATTTACTAGTCACAAACCACATATCTCTATTGAGCTTTAAGTGTGGATTAGTGCAAATATAAAACCTCTACCTTTTTAAAAATTGGGGTTGGGCATTTACCCCAAAGCACCCCAAAGCTTTCTGCCTGAAAGATTAACTTTTCATCTTCCCAAAATGCAAGGTACTATTAGAGATGCAAAATGTTTTGTACAATTCTGGACATGGCTTGCTGTCACATCTGAAGTTTGGGTCTTCTTAAAATAAAGGAACTAAAATTTTATTATTTTTATTATATTTAGCTAATCTAAAATTCAGTTTTGATTATGTACCATCATGTTAATGTAAAACACTACTGGCCCCATAAATAGATCACAAGGATGAAATTTTGACTTTATTAATTAAATAAAACAGTACTAAAGTATAGATAGTATCCAGCTTGTCTTCATTTGTTCCACAACTGTTTAAAATTGCAACAGCATTGACCAAATGGTGTGACTAATGCTCAAGAGTTCTTTTGGTATATATACTACATTCTCTTGTGTAATGTAGTTATAGTGTAAAAAATAATATTTAGAAGTAGCTTCATATGTCAGTTTACTTTTACCATAATATGGTAATTACTAGTATGTGATGTTTTGTATACATACAGAGAAAGAAGCACTCTTGTGATCTTTGACTTTTATGTTCCTGTTAGAAATGGATCCCAATATTTCTAATCCTGGACCAAAAGAAAAATGCAGGTCATACGAAGCTGGTTTCAAATTTAAGGTTGTGTCAAGAGCAGAAGAAAGCAATGACAGTATTGCAAGTAGGGAATTTTGTGTTGACGAAAAACAAGTGAGGGAGTGGCGGAAAAGGAAAGCTGATTTAGAAAAAATTCCAAAGACAAAAAAAGCTCAACGTGGTTTAACGACTTCATATGGGGCTCTAGAGACTGAATTGTATAAATGAGTTATGGAGTGTCGTCAAAATGGTTACTACGTAACACGCATGGGAATTCGCTTACGTGCCCTTCAAATGCCCTTCAAAATTTTGTTGTGTCAGCAGGATGGTGTACCCGCTTCATGAATAGGTTTGGCCTATGTTTGTGGCAAAGAACAAAGATTTTACAGAAGTTGCCAAAAGACCTTGATGAAAAAGTGATGTCATTCCATTCATTCATCATAAAACAAAGAAGGATCCATAACTATGACCTGGGAGATATTGGGAATATGGATGAAACACCTATGACCTTTGATCTTCCAAGCAACAGAACTGTGGCGAGTTTAGGAGACAAAACTATTTTACTCAGAACCACAGGAAATGAAAAAAACCATTTTACAGCCGTTCTGTCATGTTTGGCTAATGGAACTAAGCTGTGGCCTGTCATTATTTTTAAAAGAAAGACCTTGCCTAAAAAGGTCAAATTCCCACCACGAATGACAGTGCGTACACATATTAAAGGCTGGATGGATGAAGATGGAACAAAAAAATGGCTGGAAGAAATTTGGAATGGACGACCAGGAGCAGCCTTAAAGAAAAAACCATCATTGCTAGTTTGGGATATGTTCAGAGCCCACACATCTGATGACATAAAAAAATCGGCAAAGTCTTCTCAAGTTACTTTGGCCGTTATTCCAGGTGGGCTTACATCTGTATTGCAGCCCCTAGATGTGTGTTTAAATAAACCTTTCAAAGACCGTGTGCGAAAGGTGTGGCATGAATGGATGTCATCTGGTCAAGCCCGACTGACAAAAGTTGGAAATCTGGTGAAGCCTGACATAGAATTGGTAGCAAAGTGGGTTCGTGATGCATGGGAAGACATTCCAGAGGACATGGTGCAACATGCCTTCAAGAAATGTGGCATTAGTAATGCTATGGATGGCAGTGAAGACAGTGCTTTGTATGACAACGACAGCAGTGATGGTGATGACTGCGAATTCAGTGATGACAACAATGTCTATGCTGATAACCTCATGCCAGCTAAAGCTGAAGCTCTGTTTGGAGATACAGATGAGGAGGAATCCAGTTTTGAAGGATTTTAACTCTTGTGTTTTAGCTTGGTTGCTGATTGAGCTAAGGTTTTAAAGGTTGTACTTTTAAAGTTATTGTTTTTTATTTTTTTATTTTTTATTTTATTTTATTTCCAATTTCTATACCGCCCTTCTCCCTAAGGACTCAGGGCAGTGTACAGCCAGAAATAAAAACATGAAATATAAATATTAAGACAATTAAAATATATATAAATTTGGCTACAAAATTTAAAATTCACAAACCAATTAAAATTTAAAATATTTAAAATTTCTTCTTAAGCCAGCCCGGCTTGTTGGAAAAAATATGTTTTTAGGGCACGGCGGAAGGCACTGAGGTCATGAATTCTCCTAATCTCCGGGGGCAACTGGTTCCAGAGGGTGGGTGCCCCCACAGAGAAGGCTCTCCCCCTGGGGGTCACCAGCCTACATTGTTTGGCTGATGGCACCCTGAGAAGGCCCTCTCTGTGGGAGCGCACTGGTCGATGGGAGGTCATCGGTGACAGCAGGCGGTCTCGGAGATAACTGGGCCCTGTGCCATGGAGCGCTTTAAAGGTGATCACCAACACCTTGAAGCGCACCTGGAAGACCACTGGAAGCCAGTGCAGCTCGCGCAGGAGCGGTGTTATGTGGGAGTGCCATGCTGCTCCCGTCACTACCCGCGCGGCCGCATTCTGGACCAGTTGGAGCCTCCGGGTGCTCTTCAAGGGGAGCCCCATGTAGAGAGCGTTACAGTAGTCTAGGCGAGAGGTGACAAGGGTGTGAGTGACTGTGCACAGGGAATCCCGATCAAGAAAGGGCCGCAACTGGCAAATCAGGCGAACCTGACAAAAGGTCCCCCTGGCTACAGCCGTCAGGTGTTCCTCCAAAGACAGCTGCCTATCCAGGAGGACTCCCAGATTGCGAGCCCTTTCCACGGGGGCAAAGACTCGCCCCCGATAGTCAGTGATGGAGTCAACTGACTATATCAGGATGCCGGGAACCACAGCCACTCCGTCTTGGACGGGTTGAGCTTGAGTTTGTTTCTCCCCATCCAGATCCGCACGGCTTCCAGGCACTGGGACATCACTTCGAGGGCATCATTGGGGTGGCCTGGGGTGGAGATGTACAGCTGGGTGTCATCAGCGTACTGATGGTATCTCACCCCAAAGCCACGGATGATCTCACCCAGCGGCTTCACATAAATGTTGAACAAAAGGGGTGAGAGGACCGACCCCTGCGGCACTCCACAAACGAGAGGCCTCGAGGTTGACCTCTGCCCCCCTGTCAACACAAACTGCGACCGGTCGGAGAGAAAGGAGGAGAACCACTGTAATACAGTGCTCCCCACCCCCAACTCTTTCAGCCGGTGCAGCATGATACCATGGTCGATGGTATCAAAAGCCGCTGAGAGATCTAATAGGGCTAGGACAGAGGA
>WNWU01000017.1:37117391-37183462 GCA_012654045.1 Ptyas mucosa
AAGACCATGCCGTGAGTTGCAGCCGGCCCTTTCCAATCTGCTTCTTTGTATCTCTTGGGTTCAGTTCATGCGGCCCGGACATTAAAGGCTGGGGGGAAGTTTCACTCTGCTGTCGGGTTCGGGGCTGAGGGGGTGGGCAGCACTTTAAGGCCACTTGTGCAGCTGAAGCAAGAAATACCTCATCCCACGCCCTCCCCTCCCGGTTAAAGAATGAAGTTAGGGGGAGAGAAAAAGCGAGGGGGGAAAAATAGTCGCCTCCCAAATCTCCAAAGGATGTGGAGTTGAGATCTGGCTAAATGGTCAGTGCCCCATTACCAAACAAAAGTGGACAGGAGGATATTCACTCCTGTTGCTTCTTTCCCTATCTGTCTCTCTGCCTGTATTCGCCGCCGTGTCTTGTGTGACTTCCAGCTCCTGCCATGCCAGGCGAGGGGATGGCAAGGGGAGTCCCATCTCACTCCATGAATCTCGCTTCTCTGCCACCCCACCCCTCCTGACCTGCCACACCCCCTTGCCGGCCGAGATTGGCAAGCCAGATTTGGGAAGCTAAACACATTGCCACCACCTGGGAGAAGAAGAACGTCAGAAATGGGCTCTCTCACAGCATCTCCTCTCTCTCTTGTTCTCCCGAGTGGCAGCGGTGCATCAGGCTCATCACTAAGAGAAGGAGCGTGCAAGCTAAGATTTGCAGGAGTGGCCTTCACGAGGCTATTCCGCGTGGATGACAGGGGCGTGTGGGGCATGTTCCCCCCTTTGCCCCCCACCTCACCTCCTCACCTTGTGCTGTTTGCACAGGAAGTAACGAAAAGCTGCCACGATTGCTGGAGGCAGTGGCCTGAGCAGCACTGGCGAAGCAGCTGGTCGGTTTAGGGATAAGACCCCTGATAATAAGGCCAAGGCCATATTTTGGGAGTCAAGAGAAAATAAGATCCTGTCTTATTTTCGGGGAAACACGGTAGGAATGTAGTAGTTAAAAGCATAAGAATCTGCCCTCTGGCTGATTTTAAACTACAGTTTCCAGCAGCACAAGGAAGTACCACCAATGGCAAGAAATACTAGAAGCAATAGGTCAGCAATATTTTGGAGGACCAGGCTCTTCATTCTAGAGTAAAGACTTGTTATTGAGATCTGAGTCCTTCAGAAAATCTAAAGTGTATTTTCCTTTATTCCAAAAAATCTTAGCATTCATGCTGAGGTTTCATTAATGTCCATGAAACGATACTTTAATAAGCTTTCACTTCATACTCTTAGCATTGATATCTGTGTTGAAATTTTTCCTGCATGCACAGCAGAATGTAAAGTACTACTGGTTCCTCTGTTTTTATGTTCCAAGGTGAGCAAAGTAGAAGCTCCTGAATAAGAAGGATAAGTAAACTTGTTGCTGAAAAAGTGATTTTGATACTAAGAAGGCAACAATAGCTACACACAATCCTTGAATAGTTTGTATTGGCCCTTTTAGGTAATTTAAAGGAAGTAGCATTTGTTGGATCTACTTTAAATGCAAGTGCTTATTAAATTTATTATTATTAAAGTATAAATGCAAATATAAGTCTATAGCAGATATGTCTATGATAGCTACAATTTAAGAAATCAATCAGGATGCTGTATTTCTTTTGGCATATAAGACACACTGAAGTATAAGACACACCTTAGTTTTTGGAGAGAAAAATAAGAAAAAAGCTGATTGGCAGGTGGATCAGGCTCCCGGAATACCCCCAATCAGCTGTTCTCAGAGGTGAATTTTAGCAACAGGTTCCTTGGTTGTGAGCTCTGTGCCTTTTTTTTTTTTCTGCCTCTGAAACTTCTGAAACACTGTTTCAGAAAAAACTTTTTTTTCCTGCCTCTGAAAGCCTCCGAAACAGCTTCAGCAAAAAAGCCTCTATCTGAAGCTCTGTTTGGAGGCTTTTTTTCTGAAGCTCTGTTTGGGGCCTTCTTTTCTGAAGTTTTGTTTATGTTAGTTTTCAGTTTGAATTGATACAAAGAGCAATAGTGAACGTATGAACTGTTCAGATGAAAATAGAAGTTTTGGTAATCTTGGGTTGTCTCAATTTTGTATAGAATGAAAATAATAATAATAATCCTTCAACAGAGATAGGGAAACATAAATAAAAGATCTGGATAAAGTTATTCCATTCTAATCTGGTGTAATGTTTAAGGCAACAAACCTGGAATCTGTGAGTTCTAGTCCTGCCTTAGGCACAAAGCCAGCTGAGTGATTTGGTTCAATCACTCTCTCTCAACCTTAAGAAGAAGGCCAGTGACATGCCATTTCTGAAAACTGTTGCCAAGAACATCTGAATATGTACATGCATATATAAATAAATTGCGTTATTTAATATGAAATAGATAACCACATGGAGGAATTTAAATGTGGGAGAAGACCCTGTAGTTGGAAGTGTTGTTTAGTAAGCAAGATTAAAAAATATTAATAAATCCACTGAAAAGAGGAGATTGGTATAACAAGAAATGGCTTTTTTAAAAAAATATATTTTTATTATAATTTTCTTTTTCAAAATTCCAATATACAATCGAACAGACTGTCATTTTTTTCCCCAAAAGACAGTTTGGATTAATTATTCATATAAACTCTACATTATATATATATGTATGTATACACACACACACACACACGCACGCACGCACGCACACCTTCAACATTCTTCTAAACATTATCTATTTTTATTTCGGTCAATCCACCTATACCATTTATCCCACACCGCATAGTATTCTGAATCCTCTCTTTCTTTTAATTCTAAAGTTTAATGGCTTTTTAAGTAGCAAAGCAAATAAGGATTATGCTGATGCTGCCTTAATTCTAAACCAATCAGACAGATACATTTTGGAATTTGTTTAGAAGGGATTCAGTCTACTAGTTGGTTTTGTTTATGCATACATGGGCATATATTTGCATGTGCATATATACATTTTATATACAGCCCATGAACTTTAGCAGGCACAACAACGAATTTGAAACAAAAATTCCTGTATTTTTCCAGTTTATTTATTTATTTGTTCAACTTGTATGCCCCCTTTCTCTGAAGACTCAAGGCGGTTGACAATGCATTTAAAAACCATATATAAAAGCATTAAAAATTAAAATAATTAAAACCCATTCATACTATTCATGGCCGGATCTCGCCAGATCGCAAGAGCGAGATCAATGACCTCAGGCCTGCCGGAAAAGCCAGGTCTTCACCACTTTTCGGAAGGCCAATAGGATGGGGATGGTCTGGATCTCAGGAGGTAACTGGTTCCAGAGAGCTGGGGCGGCCACAGAGAAGGCCCTTCCCATGGGCCCACCAGCCGGCACTGTTTAGCTGACGGGACCCGGAGGAGACCAACTCTGTGGGATCTTACTGGTTGCTGGGAACTATGCGGTAGAAGGCGGTCTCAAAGATAACTTGTCCCTGAGCCATGTAGGGCTTTAAAGGTAATAACCAACACCTTGAATTGTGCCCAGAGACCAATAGGGAGCCAGTGCAGCTTGCGGAGAATTGGTGTAATGTGGGTGTACCTAGGTGCACCCATGACAGCTCGCGCAGCTGCGTTCTGGACCAACTGTAGTCTCCGAACACTTTTCAAGGGTAGCCCCATGTAGAGCGTGTTGCAATAATCTAACTGTGAGGTGACAAGGGCATGAGTGACTGTGAGGAGAGCCTCCTGATCCAAGTAGGGTCGCAATTGGTGCACCAGGCGAACCTGTGCAAAGGTCCCCCTAGCCACAGCTGACAGATGTTGCTCTAATCTTAGCTGTGAGTCTAGGAGGACACCCAAATTGCGAGCCCGTTCTGAGGGGGACAATTTCTCCCCTCCAGAACCAAGGATGGACAATCAACATAGTCTTTAGGAGGCAATACCCACAGCCACTCGGTCTTGTCTGGGTTAAGTCTGAGCCTATTGACTCCTATCCAGACCCTCACGGCCTCCAGGCTCCGGCACATCACATCCACTGCCTCACTGAATTGATGCGGGATAGAGATATATAGCTGGGTATCATCCACGTATTGCTGATACCTCACCCCGTATCGTCGGATGATCTCACCCAGTGGCTTCATGTAGATGTTAAATAGGAGGGGAGAGAGGACTGAGCCCTGAGGCACCCCACAAACAAGGGGCCTAGGGGTCGACCTTTGTCCTCCTACCAACACCGACTGTGACTGACCAGAGAGATAGGGGGAGAACCACTGTAACACGGTGCCTCCCACTCCCAACTCCCTTAGTCGTCCCAGAAGGATACCAGTTTGGTTCAGTAAGCTCTGCTTCAGGTACTATTGAAAAGCAGGAATCTGACTGACATAATGATTATAACATTTGTCTGACATGTAAAACACTACTGGTATACCATTTCATTGTTTTTTCAGTCACTTGAGATAGAAGGATTTCAGTGACTGAGAAGTGATAAAATAAGGTATAAACAGAAAGTAAAGTCAAGAGGAAAAAATAAGAGTTTCTTGGTTTTAAAAAATCTTCCCAAGTTTTGAATCACTAATATTCTACATGTTGGGCAAGTCTCATAAACATTTTGCTATTGAGATTGAATCTTCTCAACAATAGTTGTAGCAACAATTCTAATTCTATAGGCTGGCAATCACTGACTAAGCTGAGGGTTTTTTTGGTTTCTGTTGCTTGCAGAACTGAAGTCAACCTTCCCAGGTAGACCAGACAAGAAAGATGACCATACAACTTAATTCTTCTTTATTGTATGGCTACAAAAACAGAACGTAGCAAGTCCAAAACCACAAATCTCCCATCTCCTTTTACAGTCTGAGAAGCTACGGAAAGTTTCTTCTGAGCCTTTTTCTTTACCCATTATGCAGTGGTGAACTTTCTTTCTTACTTGACTATTCCTTCTCACATACCGTGTTTCACCGAAAATAGGACATGTCCTGAAAATAAGGCCAAGACTGATTTTTGGGGTGGGCCTAAATATACGTCCTCCCCGAAAATAAGCACCCCCTCTCACACACACACACACAAAAGTCCCTCACCCTCCCAACCCTCCCAAGGCAGCCACATCCCTGCAAACTCCTGTGCCCCCATCCCTTTCGCTGCCTGAGGCACCGACTGTAGACCTCAAGCTCCTGCTCCATGGTGGTGGCCCACTTGTGCTCGCTCCATGCCCAGGTGCCACATCTGCATAGCCTGCGCTACCGAGCGCCTGCCACAGCATCTGCAGCGCAAGCATCGCCACCCCGGGGCTTCCTTGGCAGGGCGGCCACCAGTGGCAGAGAGGCCTCCATATGCAGCCAGCAGAAGTCTTTCTTTCGCTCCCCCAAACTCCGCCTCTGCAGCTTCCAAACCCCAGCCAGGGCAGCGGCCGCTCTGGGAGTGTGCTTCCCACTCTATGGTGATGGCTGGAGCTGGACCCTGCAGGGAGAGCTGGCCCAGACTGTGCCTTCCGCAATGTTGTTGGTGGTGGGTGCCAACGGCATTGACTACGAGCTCCTCAAGGATCTGGTGCTCACCAGCTTTGCCCACATCGACATGGTGAGGCCTGGGAGGCGCACAAGTGGGGGGTGGGGACAGGCCGCTCATGTTCTACACACACCCCACGGGAAAGGAAGGTCTTGATGCAGTGGTGAAATGTAAAATTTGTTACTACCAGTTCTGTGGGCATGGCTTGGGGGGGTAATGTGACTGGGTGGGCGTGGCCAACCCTTTTTTAAAAAAAACTTTTAAAACCATTTTTTCTGCAACCTCTTTGGCTGGAGAGATTGTAAAAAATGCTTTTAAATGCCTCTGACAATCCCAACTGAGTTGATTGATCGGCAGAGGCTTTTTTTACTTTTAAAAACATTTTTTCTACAACCTCTTCAGCCCAAAAGGTTGTAAAAAAAATGCTTTTAAAAGTCTCTGACGATCCCAGCTGAGCCACATGATCATCAGAGGCTTTTTTTTTACTTTTAAAAGCATTTTTTTTCAGCCAAGAGAAAAAATGCTTTTAAAAATAAAAAAAAAGCCTCTGATGATTGCGTGGCTCAGTTGGGCATGGGGGGAGCCAGGGATTTTTGCTACTGGTTCTCTGAACCACCCGCCGCTATCCCTACCGGATCAGGCAATCTGGTCCGAACCGTGAGCATTTCACCCCAGGCTTGATGGTGGCATGCGAAGGGAGCCTCTCTCTGCTGGGCTCCCGGCTGTGAGTGAGCAGGCTGTCTGGGGCCTCCTGTACCCCCGAAATAATAAGACTCCCTGATAATAAGGCCAAGCCATTATTTCAGTTTTCAAAAGAAAATAAGACCCTGTCTTATTTTTGGAGAAACACAGTACCATTATAAAGGTATAGGTCCGTGATGGTGAACCTATGGCACACGTGCCGCAGGTAGCACGCGGAGCCATATTAGTGGGCACGCCAGCTCAGCTCTAGGGCACATGTGCCCTCCGGCCAGCTGATTTTTGGGCCTTCTGGGCATCCCCGGCCTCCAAAGACTCCTAGAGAGGCTCCTAGAAACTCCTAGAGAGGTTCTGGAGGCTAGGGACAGCAAAAAATGTCACTTCCTGTCCCACCGGGAGTCAGGAAATGGGCCCTTTCAGCCTCCGTAGGGCCTCCAAGGGAGTGGGAAAGGCTGTTTTCACCCTTCCCAGATAAATAGACAGGATCTGGAGCCAGGTAAGAAAGAAAAACAGGCCTACCAGGCCATCATGTGCCAGGACCCGGGGGTGGGGGGAGGGGGGTTGCGCGCGCATGCGTGTGGGCACGTGTGCGCATGACCCTCCCCCCCCCTCCTGGCACACGATGACAAAAAGGTTCGCCATCACTGGTATAGGTCATCTTTGAGCTGGGCTAGCAGTGAGTAGTTGATATTTTTCCAACCCTCCAGAGTCAATTGGTGGCCTCTAGTCATGTCAGGACATTCCAAGAATGCAGATACACTCAAAGTATTTTACAGGAACCAGAGTGGTCAAAAAAACTACATTTCAAAACTGGATGTGATAGTAAAATACAGCAAAGAAGAGCAAAAAGGAACGCACTTAAGAAGTGAATAATATACCCATTAATTTCTACCCACTAAACGCTTTTCTAGATATTTTCTCTCAAATTCCATTCTGGAGGGGAAGGCCATCTAAAGTAAAAGCAATCCTGAAAAGGAACAAATACAGAAGTAAAGCTTGGTGGGAGGGCTCAGAAACTTTCCCTTTACATAGAATCATTACAGAGTGTTCATATTTCTTTATACTCAAACAGGACAGACCTACATTTACAGAAACTATGTTTTATTTAAGTTTATATTGTTAACAGGATTATTGACCATTTATTTCCTTTTGACATATTAACAATTACAATTTGAAAAAACTAAAGGATTCTGATGGCTATACTTTATGGGCAATTTTCCCAAGGAGCCACATGAGAAACTGAGACTCTTGTGGTGCGCCAAGCCAATAGGGTTGTGAAGATCCATAGGCACGCATTCCTGTACATATGTAATTTTTTTTAAAAATACGTAATACGTAATTTTTTTTAAAAATGTTGCCTTCAAAACAAAAGCAATGCAGTTGTATTACAGGCATGGTGTACATTTATTGACTTCACTGATAGGGACAGCCAAAAAGAGAAATGTGGCCTGGAGAGTGTAAAATGCTGATTTGATCTGATTTAGAATATAAAATGAAATGCCTCTAATTTCAGATTCAGACTCAAATAAACAAAGTAAAAAATCCAGATTGGAGACATTCAGAAATAAAAAGGCAAACAAAGTTATAAATATTTATTAGGATATCACAAATCATTAGGAAATGTTAGGAAAAATATACCTTCATTGTATACCTTCATGTTTCCTTTATACTGAGCTATTTGCCAAAGCTTTGGTTTTTACAATAGATCTAAGTTGTTTATTAAAAGTTTAATTGTACCACAGGATTGAATGGCTCTATTCTTTCTGTTAATGGCTACTGCTTCATTCATTACTAAGTAAAGAAATTCAAGTTGGATTATAAACCTGCATTTCCAAACACAGAGAAAATTATAAATATAGTCTCATCATTTCCAACTCTGTATCTGATAGAAGGAATAAAGAACCTTTCAAATTCTTCTTTGTTACCTGCCCAAGATTCATTTTAGATTAATCTTTTATTTTGCTTTATTTCTAAAGGACATCCATTACTTTGCACTAGATAAGGGTGAATTGGCACTAGCTGAAGTGGCAAAGAAAAAAGCTAACAACATTGACACAGAATCGATAACTACTGGAGTTGGTAAGAATGAACACTGTTTTTAAAAATGGCTTTTTGTTTAAATCAATACTTGTTCTTGTATCACTGTCATGTTATGCTTGTAGTAAGGATATAGGCTAATTGGAATTGTTTTTGGTTGGAAGAACAGCATTGGCATCTTTATGAAGAAAGGAAAGCATACAGAAACAGCCTTTAGATACACAAGTGACAATGGCAGCATTTTAGAAGTCCTCAAAGGCATAACACTTCTTGACAAAATAAAACAAACATTAACAAATTATATTGAATGTTGAAAACAAAAAACTAGATCTTGACATTTATATTGACAGTTATGCATTATATTCAAAGAGATATCCTCAAATGTTTTTACAGACATTTCCTTTAATATATTAGATCTACTACCCTCTGATTTGCAGATTATTTTATTCTAAAATATATGTGTCAGTTCATACATCAACCGATTTAAATAATTATCAATGTTCTTAATGCATTTATATTTTGATACAGATTGATAAATCCAAAATATCTCCATTTCTTGAGATTTATAATTTATAACAAATATGTAACAGATGTACAGTTTGTGTATATCAGAAATATAAAGAAAGTCCTGGCTTCAGGAATACACGTTTTGCTTTGGTTTTCAGTCTTCTGTTTTTGAAAATATGTGTAAATGCTCAATTGTTAAATTCAAGATATTAAAATACCTTATATATTTTATTATATAAAATTGAAGACCATAAATGTATTTATGGGGCAAACATTGCATTCTCAGGATAAATGTGTTATTTTGGTCAAAGCAAATTTGTTTGGGAAAAATGTTAAATGTTGTGACGATTTGATTATGACATCAGAGATTTATCACTGGTCATTTTGCATTTGTTTACTAGTGCACAAGTTTCTATACAAAAATATACATCAGAACAGTGACCTTTAATTCATCGTTTTCTCTGTGCTATTCCATTCACTTCCATAATCAAGTAATCCTTGATCTGTACCCAGTGGTGGGATTCCAGTAATTTAACAACTGGTTCTCTGCCCTAATGATTTCTTCCAGCAACCAGTTTGCCAAACTGCTCAGAAAGTTAACAACCAGTTCTCCCGAAGTGGTGCGAACTGGCTGAATCCCACTACTGTCTGTACCCCATTCTGTAATAAATAATTTGCCTCTCTTAAAACTTAAAACATAAATATTTTTTCTTGTGTAGTTCTCTGTGTCCATTGTGTATTTTCTGTGGCATATGTAGTTTGAACAAACCACAGTAAGACACTAAAGCCTTACTTGTAATATGGCAAAGAAAATTAAATCCTGAGCTTATAATATGACCTACTTACAAGGACATTGTTTGCCAAATATAATATATAAGTTGATGAGCAACTATTTCCTGCCCAACGAAAATTAAGAGTGGGTTTGGCAACTCAAGCAATAGAACATATGCTTGTTCCATTTGTGATTTGTTGAAGGCAAAAACTAGCTATCTTTTGCCTATTGCCTGGGGACAAATAAATACTGTTGAGTTTAATTAGATAAAAGCTTTTTAAGAGGCCAAGGTCTCAAAGGGCTTTTTATGTTTGAAATCCCATGTGAATGTATTTATAGCATTATAAGATCAAAATAGCACTTTTAGTTCTAAGGATGTATTAAATCCTGCTCCTTGTTCAGCTCAGGTTCTACTCAAAGTGGAGACAGACAATATGGACTATTGCTATAAAATTTTACATGAAATTTGTATATAATGCACTTGATAACCTTCATCCTCACAATAATCTATTTCATATAGACAGAACTGGGATTATTTTCTCACTACTTTGTTGAAACCATGTGTATTTAGAATTCTCACTGATTTTCAAAAACTTAAGCCCAACCCAATAAAGTCTACACCAAATTGTAATTTTAAAAAATCATTTGATTTTAGCAAAACGATCAATCTACTACCAACCCAATATATTACAGACATGGACCAATATAAATAGCTGTTTGCCATTAATTTTATGTTTATTACTCAAAATATTAATATTTAAATTGTGTCTGGCCATCCCAGCACCATAGCGCAAAGCTTGAGCTGTTGCCATCTTCCTGCCCTCCACTTACCTGCCATCCTGGGTCTGTGCTCCACTCATTCTGCTGGCCCTGCCACCCTGCACTCACTGGTCCTGCCACCCACAACTGTTCTTTACTATCTTCCTTCCTTTCAGCCTTCAGAAAGCTTCCAAGGTCTTCCAGAGCATAATGAGAAGGTACTGCTTGATTTAGAGAACAATGCAAGTGGCCTTAGGAAGAAGGCCTGGCACAGCCAGCAGTTGCCTCTCCTATGACCAAGCTGGGTACACCTTGTCAGCAGTGGGAGGAAGACAGCAAGTGTCACTTGGCCACAGAGCTGGCAGAGCAGCAGGGTTGACAGGCAGTAGGGCAAGCAGAGCACAGGGCAGCAAGACCAGCAGAAGAGAAGAGTGTAAGGCAGCCAAAATGGCAGGTGAGGGGAGCTGAAGAGGAGGTAGTTTTTTAACTTACTGGGTTCAGTGCTAGAAGGGAGCAAGCCAGGTATGGATTGGATCAGAGTGAGTCCTAGCCTAACAACTAGCATGATTCGGTTAGCAATGGCAACAAGGAATTCTGGGATTGCTTCTAGCAATGCAGCTCTACTTCTAGCAGGGGATGGGTTACACTTCAGAAGAACTGGGATAAATATCTTTGGAAACCAACTGGCTGAACTTATCCAAAGGGCTTTAAATTAAAACTGGAGGGGGAGGGAGATGAATTTTTAAAAGCTAATAATGACGAACAAACAGAATGAACTTGATATCCTTGTACATGAGGGCAGATATGACATCACTGCCACTACCAAAACTTGGCGGAATGAAACCCATGACTAGAACATACAGCCAGAGGGATTCAAACTGTTGAAAACAGAACTAATAAAAAATGAGGTGGAGTTACACCTCTATAGAAATGCAACAAAACAACGATAAAAATGTGTGTATTTTAACCCAAATGTATTTGGGTTAATACAAAAGCAAATGAGAATGGCACAGCCATAGGTGTATATTACAGGTTATCCAACCAAACAGGAAATAGATGAAATTTTTACTAATCAGCAAACTAAGGTGTGTAGAAAACACACCACAATGGGAGACTTTAACTACACTGAGACAAACTCTGTAGGTCCTGACAACCTAACGGACAACTTTGCATTCCAAAAGATAAAGAAGGAAACTAGACAGTCAGCCATACTGGACTTAATTGTCACTAACAGAGATGGAATGATAGAAGAGTTGAAGTTACAGGAACTTTGGGGGAGACTGACCATGCAATATTGGGATCAACATAATGCAAGGGTAAGGAATAGAACAAAATCAAACTAGAGTTTTGGACTTTAAGGCAGCTGATTTCAACAAACTTAGAGAGTGCTTAGGAAGGATTCCATGGATGGAAATCTTAAAGAGGAAAACAACTCAAAAAGCTTGGGAAACCCTGAAAATGATATTATAGTACTATGATATTTCTTCTTCTTGAAAAAGAAAAATAAGCTCTCCCATAAGAAACTAGCATGGCTCCATAAAAAACTCTCTGATAAATTGAAAGACAAAAAGGACAAGTATAAAAAGTGAAAAGAGAGATACAATTCAGACAGAATGTTAACATGTAGCCCGAACCTGCAAAGATGAAGTCAGGAAAGCTAAGGCTCAGAATGAATTAATACTGTAACAAAATTATTTTAAAAAAGCTTTTTTCAACATATAAAAAACAAAACAAAGAAGACAAAGAAACGATCAGTAATCTTCTCACTAAGGGTTAGTGCTTAATTCATTTTTTGCATCTTTACACAAAAGGAAAAAACAGTCCAATCTATCAAAAACAGTATCATAAAAGATAGATTAGGAATACAAATCCAAATAGGCAAGAAAATTGTAAGAGTACCTATTCACTCTAGACAAGTTCAAATCACCAGGACCAAATGGATTGCATTCCACAATTCTGAAGGAACTGGCAGATATGATCTCAGAACCACTGAACCATATTGTTCAAAGATCATGGAACACCAGGGAACTACCAGAGAACTGGAAAAGAGCTTAAAGCTCCAAACACAGTAAAGGCAATTAAAGCAGAAAAATCCATTTTAACATTTATTTTATTATTTATTTATTTATTATTTTATTTATTTAGATTTATATACCGCCCTTCTCCCCGAGGGGACTCAGGGCGGTGAACAGCCAAAAGTAAAAAACATACATACAAAATTTAAAAGCCAAATAAAACCAAATTAAACAATGGCCCCGACTATTTAAAAGCCCAATTATAAAATATTAAAACCCCAAATATTAAAATATTTAAATTTTAAAATTTTTAAATTATTTTTACAGAAGAAGGGGAAAAATTAGGCCAGGCCCGCCTGGTGGAACAGAAAAGTTTTTAGCTCACGGCGGAAGGCGCGAAGGTCCAGGATCCTCCGTATCTCCGGGGGGAGCTCGTTCCAGATAGTGGGTGCCCCCACAGAGAAGGCTCTCCCCCTGGGGGCCGCCAGTCAACATTGTTTGGCCGACGGCACCTGGAGGAGCCCCTCTCTATGGGAGCGTACCCGTTGGTGGGAGGCTATTGGTGGTAGTAGGCGGTCCCGCAAGTAACCGGGTCCTAAGCCATGGAGCGCTTTAAAGGTGATAACCAATACCTTGAAGCGCACCCGGAAGACCACCGGGAGCCAGTGCAGCTCATGCAGGAGAGGAGTAACATGGGAGCACCACGTCGCTCCCATCACCACCTGCGCGGCCGCAGTCTGCGCCAATTGGAGCCTCCGGGTGCTCCTCAAGGGGAGCCCCATATAGAGAGCATTACAATAGTCCAGGCGAGAGGTGACGAGGGTATGAGTGACCGTGTGTAAAGAGTCCCGATCCAGAAAGGGACGCAACTGGCGAATCAGGCGAACCTGATGAAAAATCCTCCCGGTCACGGCCGTCAAATGCTCCTCTAAAGACAGCCATGAATCCAGGAGGACACCCAAGTTGCGTGCCCTCTCTGCGGGGGCCAATGATTCGCCCCCGATAGTCAGACACATGACACATGAAATATTTGACAATTGACCTAAAGAGAAATTATGGTTGCAATTATCTAATAATCAAACTCCAATTTCAATAGAATAATATTCTACTAAAACTACATTTCACTGCATTCACCATAGAAACCACTGTGTTACTACAGTATTAGATTTGTGGATTAATTTAATTTCTGCCTAATCAGTTAAAAGAATAGGAGGAATTTATGAAAAATAGAAAGCCTTGTGCACACGCTTTGGGCATACTTTTGTCTATCAAATGATTTGAAAATTTGCACCTGCTGGAATGTTTATTTGGAAGCATCCTCTCCTTACTCAGAATTGACTCAAAAGGTTAAGGAAAATAGTGGTTATTTTGCTCCGAACCTGGGAAACCATTACGGTATATGAAATAGAACAATATATTTACATTTCACTTAGCACATAATATTAAAATGCATACATGAAATTTCAGAAGCATAAATGAAATGAGAGATATAATGTCATATTAATAGAATAGAATAGAATAGAATAGAATAGAATAGAATAGAATAGAATAGAATAGTGTATATGCTTTCAGTGTACATAAGGAGAATAAAATACATTCATCAAGAATAAAAGGATACAACACTTAGTGATAGTCAAGGTTACTAATACGCTATCAAATCATACTAGGAAACAAATAAAAACAATGTAAATTGAAAGATACAAGCACATGGTTATAGTAATAATTGGGAAGAGATAGATACTTGTAAGGAAGAGAAGAATAATAGTAATACAGTCTTAGTAAATTATTTGACATAGTTATGGGAATTAGTTAAGCAGAGTGATGGCATTTGGGAAAAAACTGTCCTTGTGTCTAGCTGTTCCGGTTAAAAATTAAAGATTAAAATTAAAGAGTTTTTCCAAATTATTGATTAGATTTTTTAAAGAACAGGTTCTCATCCATCTGAATTGGGCAATATAGCTGTTTGAAGAAACATTAGAAAAACATGAAAAACATTACAACCATGCTGGATCACAGCAAAGCCTAATTATTCTGGGGAAATAAATGTTCATGAACAGAGGATAAATGCAATAGCAGCATTCCACTAATGTTCCCCAATAACAATTACTAAGAGCTATTGATAAAATAATTGCAATAGGAAAGACATATATTTTTATCTGCAGTGGAAATATCCAAAGATTTGAGGGACTTGGTGCTGCAAACCCAGATAAAATTATCAATTGGGATATACATTAGATCCACAATGAACGTTACTGAGAATTTACTAGACAACAAGAAGATAAAATCTGAAGAGTTACTGATTTATATGCTGATAGTAGCAAGAATGGTGTTAATTAAAAAATCATCATTAATTTGTTTTCTTAGGGTGGGAGACAACTTATCTAGAAAGGTGAAATAGACTAAGAAAGTTCTCCAACAAACTTGCTGCAGCCAGAATCTAAGATGACAGTCTTAATTGGTCCCCAAGGGAAATGCAACCTAATTCCAGTTGTGTTAGAATATTAGAATTTGAATGAATTTGTAGTAAGGTTTTCCAGAATTTTAACTGAATTGCTTCTAAACTAGTAGATTCCTGGTAAATACATAGCGAGCACAAAGCAGTTTCAAACCCAGAACTTTAGCTATAAATAGTTAATAGCTGCTGGGACATCATTATTAACAAATAATTGCTTGCAAATTTAACCGTAGCAAGGGATGCTTTGATTTATACTAGAAGCTCTTTTGTTTGGGTAGACCAGCAGGCAAAAGATTGAAAGTAGGCATCCAGGTATTGAAAGGATTTTACCTGGTCAATGAATTTGTCCATCTAATTGGGGCCTGAAAGCATTTCCTCAAGAATACCAATACTTTTGTTTTAGAGTAATTTTCTTTTAGTGATAAGAGCTTTAAGGCATCTTCAGTACTACTTGGGTTACAGACAGTATGACTGCATCGTCAGCATAAAGGAGAAAAGAGATGGGGCAGTGGGCAAGGGAGGGAGACAACAATCTCAATATTGTTAATGTAAAAGTGATGAAACTTGTAGGTATTACCATGGAGAGATAATAACGTCAAACTCTTGGCAAAACTAACACAAATTTAAATGGGTCATTTAAAATGCTATAATTAATAAAAGCTTGTGAAGATGAACAAGTTACTCATAAATATATTACTGCATTTTGAAGCCAATGTAGTAAATGTCAGTGTGTTTCCCAAGGCCAGCTTCCAATAAATTGCATTAGGTCGCAGCAAGATTAATTTATTTTAACCTTCAAATCAATTGCATTCACCCCAAAGGGATTCATGTTGTGACAAGATTCCCAATAAATGATGCATAGTTCAAAGAGAAATTCCAAAGCCCTCTCTTTTTATAAAGAAACGTTGCCTTTAATTGTTGTCTGCTTTGCATTTTGGTAACATATATAAGAGAAGTTTTCTATTATAACTGGTATAACTTCATTATTATTAAAATCTTTCCAGAATTTATTCAGTGGCACAATACCTAACATGAACTTTTGAATTTTTTTAAAGAAAATTATTACACTTGAAAAAAGATTTCAAGTTAAAGTTGTATGGAACTATAAAGTATTCTATATAAATGAGAAATATAAAAAAATATGTCATGTTACATTTGTGAAATGAAACAATCAATTTTTTAATAACACTTTAATATGATAAAATGTATTTGTAATCAAATTAAGCAAAACAAATGTTCTTTAGTATGATATAGAATTACAATAGACTAACGTGTGAGCAATTGTAGTAATACCATCTTACATTTTGAATACCATTACATTAATCTCAATTATTATATTGATAGTTGTACCATAGTCTTCTGTGATTTTATGATTCAGTACAGCTGCGCTACGTAAAATGGTGATTTAGAGCAATTCTGTATAAAGATGAGGCAACTGTGTTTGTATTGTTGTACATAAATATCTAACAATATTTCCATGCTTACTCAATGCTATAAACATTGAACTGTTTCAGAAATCAAAGCATAATAATGTGGCAACAGCTGATGATATGTTATTTAATAGAGCAGTGTTGAAATGTTCCTAAAAATGTAACCATATTACTTTGAATAGCCACATCATGGGGCTATAATAGCTACATCATAAAGCTATTATAAAATGTATTTTATAAAGCCACTCTCAGATTTACTTCTTTGACCAGCTTTTTTCTTAAACTTGTATACAAATATTATCTTCAGTATTTTATAGTTTTTAAACAGTGAACTGCAGTCACTGCTTTATTTGGAAGAGCAAAAGTTCATGTTTTTTTCTTGGCTTGATTAAAGGACATGGCCACAATAACTGAGAACACTTCTGTTTGCTTTTCCAATAGTTTGCCATCTATTTTGATCTACATATTCCACTGCACATGACTGACACTTCTAATAAATATATGTATATCGAAAGCAACTGGTTTTCTTAGCCTGTCCTTACTGAAACTTAAGTTATAAACATTTATTTTCCCCTTCTGAAACATAACCTCTCCAATCAGTGTTAAATATATGACAGTCTTTTTAGCTTTATACTATGTCTTTGTATTGGTTGAAATGATTCATTATCTTATCATTATCAATCTGTATAATTTGTTCTCTGCATGCTGGAAAAAAGCCCTGAAACAAACATTTTCAAGTCATACTGAATCAGTTTGCAATATTCAGAAAAAAAGAGGAACAGGAAAGGAGATGAAATGTATTTTAAGGAAAAAGTATTATGGTGGCAACCATAAATTCAGTATTTTAGCATTGGGTCTTCAGTAATCTGTATAGTTTACTTATTTAATACAAACAATGAACCATGAAAATACAAGTTCTTTTAGGGCACCAAAAAAGTATAAAAACAATATTATGATCAGCCACATGTATCAGCTACAATGTTATGCTACCAGGAATCATCTTTGTGATGCTATGTTGTGGCCATTGCTGGCTACAATGAATAAGTTTTCCTGAAGAACAAATAAACTCATAACAAAAAATGCTTTATTTTCTTGTTGATCCTAACCTTTGTAGTAATTTTAAATATAAATATTTAATATAAATAGACATAGATATAGATTTGTTTGTCTGTGTATTCCTGGTCATTAAGTTTGCGCATAAATATTGTTTACTATTATATTAGATATGGGACTTTTCTACCAGCAGATGGATAAGGAATTTCAACCAAAAATTATCTGATCCTAGGATTGTCACTCCTGAGTGCATTCATTTAGATAGAAGTTGGCAAAAACACATTCTTGTTAGCAGTTGGTATGCACACACTGAGTTTATAACCTTTCTTCTGTTTACTCTGCAAGATGTAATATGATGTGACAGGGTGTAACACATCACAGATGTGATGTGTCATCTAAGGAATTTCAAGAGGAATAGTTTTTCTAAGCTTGAAAATAAGTGTTTTAACCAAATAATGGTTCTAGAAAATTCATAGATATGGGGAAGATATAATCTACAGCCAAATTTTCAAATGTAATAATCAAATGTTAATAATGTATAATTTACCCACTCAAGTTCTCTTGTATCCAAACTTTATGAAAATAGCGAATTTGTTTTGCAAATAGGCTGACTAAAACTATGCTAAAGTGTGACACAAAATGAAAATGCTGGACTATCAACACAGCGCACAGGAATTCCTGAATACAAATTGTTCTGCCTAAATCCAGCACATATTATTTAATTAGATTATTAACTTGGAGGAGAGTCTTTGCTAAAGAGGCTAGGTGAACAGGAAAATGTGCCCTTTGAGCAACTCCAATAGTTGATACTAGCTTTATACTTCTACCTAATTTACAAGGAAAAATATTTGCCTTACAAATTCTAGAGACCAATCAAGCTAATCCCATGAGAAGAGGTGATTTTGAAGAATGCCAAACTTGTGAAAACTAGATAGAAGCAACAATGCTTACAAAAAATAGAAGAGGAAGCAAACTCCAACTCCATTCATTCAGGCAAGAAACATGGTTCAATGTCTTTAAGGAAGTAACCTTGGAGCAGAAAAAAGTAAAGTTGGATTTTCATCCTGGAGAATGATTGGTCAATTCTGTTTAATACCCTTTCTCAGAGAAATCCCAGAACCTCAAAGTTCCAGAGCTAGCTTATAAAACCCTGGAAAAAGCAAGATTTTTCTCATCCTATCTATGAATATTTTATGACTTGTTTCTTTCTTCAATTACCTAATTTAAAATAATATGCATCTTATCAAGGACTGAATCTTGATAAGTAACAGTATATAATGTTTTTATTTAGGTCACCAGGTAGTAAAAGAATAGAATATATTTGCTAGATAATTCCATAAACAGATAGCTTAACTGGAATTACTTGTTAGATTATTGCATTAGGTAGAATTAGGGCACTTTTGGGAAACTTTGGCAATTCCATTGTAATCCCATGCTCTTAGAACAGGGTTGTCAAAGTCAAGGCCCAGAGGCCAGATCTGGCCCACTGGGAGCTTAGGTATGGCCCATGGGGCCACCCTGGAAACAGCAAAGGACCGGCCCGCTGTGCCTCTGCCAGCAAAAACGGAGCTTGTGAGGACCACCCGCAGCCCTCCCAAACTCCATTTTCGCTGGCAGAGCACTCAGGCCAGCACAGGTAACCCCAGCACAAGTGAGATGAAGCTGGCCATGCCTACCCTGGCCACATCTACCCCTGTCCCCCAAGGTCAAACACAACCCTGGTGCAGCCCTCAATGAAATCGAGTTTGACACCCCTGTCTTAGAACTAAATTTTTATCATGACTGTCTGAATTGAGACTCTTGCATAGGGATATTTCAGCTCAGAATAAGAAATTATAATACATACGTTCAACTCTCATATTAAAATGATTGTCCCTGATCATTTTAATTATATAGTGATTACTAATTTACATCCATTAGAACATTCTTAGAACTGCAGTGATTGTTTTCTGAGAATGAGAAAAGATAATTGTGTGAAAATATGTACAAAAATGTTTGCGTTTTTAAAACAATTATGTCTTTATTTGGCTAAAAGAAAACACATCTGATTAAAATATATTTAACTGAAGCAATTGAACAAATTAAACAGTTTATTATACCACACAGTAGTAAAGTTAAATGCCTTTGAGTACTTTAATGTGAAGAAGTTACAAAATTGTTCCAAGAAGCCAAATTTAAATATTTAGTCAGAATAAAGGATGAATGCAGGGGTGAAATCCAGCAGGTTCTGACAGGTTCTGGAGAACCGGTAGCGGAAATTTTGAGCAGTTCGGAGGACTGGCAAATACCAACTCTGGCTGGCCCCAGAGTGGAGTGAGAATGGGGATTTTGCAGTATCCTTCCCCTGCCACACCCACCAAGCCACACCCACAGAACCGGTAATAAAAAATTTTGGATTTCACCACTGGATGAATGTCTTACAGATAATTCTGCAAATAGTGTATCTACATGATACAAAGCCATTCAGCATGTTTATAGCAATTTTTATCACTTATTTAAAACAAATGTTAAATAAGGAGGATGCATTATTTAAAAATATGAAGGCAGAGCCTTTACGGTTGGAACATTTGTTTCTGTTAATTGTTTTATCTTACCACCTTTCAGATTGGTTAATCTTCAGAATATCATTACTAAATTGAATTTATTTTTAAATTTCCTAATTATTTTAGAAATTAAGATTGATAATATCTACACTGCAACTAAAAACAAGACATTAGTATTAAATTATTATCTAATATTAGAAGTCAGTCAAACAGATAGCTCAGTTCTTGAATAACAACATAAAAGACATGGAAATATATTAATGATGTCACAATTAATAGAGCTGTTATCTATCCCAGCTATGTATATATATTAGAGCCATCAACTCTCGGCATGCCCAGAATGGCAGCAAATGCAACAGCTGGTTTGGAATAAGTGAACAAATATCATCATCAAAAAAGAAGCCCCCCATAAGACCACTAAATCTAGCATATAAAATCTAATGGCTTTGCTATCTACAAACAAGTACAGAATTCAGCACCATTAGAAGAAAAATGTTCTTACTACTGAAAAGAGTTTTAGACTTACTTTATGGTGTGTTTTTGTTGGCTTATGTAGTTTAGCACTCAAATCTCAAATGGCCTGAATCTAGCACAGTCTCCTACCTTTTATGCCATTATATTTTCAATTATTGTTTTAAGGATTAGGAGGGGGCTGTGACTTGGCTGAAATAGGGAGGGAAGATCATTCAAATAATGCTATAAATCATAGCAAACCTAATAGATTACTTAATGTGGAGGAGCTCAAATAATTGTGCTCAAATGATTGTGCTTTTTCAAATATTTTAGCATATTTCCAGAGCCACTTTGGTCTAGTAATTAAGGCACCAGGCTAGAATCCAGGAAAGGGTGAGTTCTCGTCCCGCCTTAGCCATAAAAGCCAGCTGGTAGACAAGAGATAGGCATAAGTGCTGAAAAACCAGTACTTGTATCTGCTTTAGTAAATTTAGTAGCCACACCCTTCTTGTAAATTATAAACTGTCAATCATGGTTATAAAGAGATGTTTAAAGCAAGTTGGGTTCTGATATCTAAACCACTTTCATGTCTAAGGCCTTAAAAGCACATTTAATATATTTGTATTGTCTTCCCTGACGAAGCATATTTTCAGCTAGCACTAAAAAGCAAGTCTAGACTTTTTAAATGTACACATCATCCAGTAATGGTTAGGAGATACTGTCTCCTATTTGAGGAATACGAAACATGTATACTCTATGTGCAAAATCAAATTTTCCACTTTCATAAATTATCCGTTCTTCTGTAATAAATATAATGCTGTGTTTTATAAATCCACCAATTGCAAATCAGAAAAAAAGCATTCAAGAATTTTCCCTCTTGAATAAATAGTAACATAGGGCATATATGCACTACCAGTTTGTTTCCTTACAAGTGGGGATCATCAACTGTTTATGGAGTGCATAAGCACATGGTGTTGTCTCCTACTTACTTTTATTGCAATCTGTTTTCTGTTATGGGATGAAAGTAGTGTACTTCTGCTGCATCCACATTTACTAATGGTGTACAAGTGGTTAAGTGCTTATTGTATGACTGTCATTAAAGAACGGCTAATTTGATATCCAGCAGCAATTGTTTTCAATTATTATTTTTATATATATCTACTAATGCATCACTGGACTTAACTTAATGATTTTATGTTTTTGTTTGTTTGTGTAGAACACGGGTGTTAAACTCACTGTGTCACATTGCCGTCATGTGACATATCACATTTTTTCCCTTAACGGAGCTGGGGTGGGCATGGTCTGCGTGTGACACATCTGGCCCATGGGCTGCCAGTTTGACACCCCTGGTGTAGAATGACAATATTAGAATGTAGGGCCTAGTTTTAGTAAAGATGCTCTACTAGCCTCTTGTTCTGGTACATCCCAACAGTGAGGTCCTTTTTAGTTTGAGAATGTTGGCATTGCACTTAAAATCAGATGAATTAAGTATTTCCAATTTTCAGCAAAATGTATCATTTTTTTTCTCATTTGTGCTATGTTGATGGATTGCACAGTTATTTTGGTGGTAACTATGGATGTTACATAGTCATTTTAATTGTATAAATTAGGATATTTAAATTGATTTTTAAAACTACTTCCTTAAACGTTGGGGAAAAATAGGAATTAATAGGAACAATCTGTTTACTAAGGAATTTTAAATCATAATTTTAAAGCCTGATTTTAAAAAACCATTATTATGCTAAGCAACCAGTTCAGGGCATCTACTGTCTTACATGGGCTAATTAAAAAGAGGGTGCCACCACTGAAAACATCCTTCTGATTACATTGACCAAGTACGTCTGAACAGAGTCACTAAAGGATGACCTGAGTTTCAAGACAAGCACCTATCAGAAGCACTGATACATTATTATTATTTGTGCAGAATAATGTTTTGACATATCTAGAACTGCACTTTTGAGTTGGACCCAAATATGGAGTGCCTCTTGAAGGAGCACTGAGATCACATCATCAACTGAAGTACCAGAACAATCTTCAAAGATAAGACTATTGCAGTAATCCAATCATGGCATTACCAGAGCATATATAACAGATACTATTCAAACTATAACTATATTCAGGCAAGTGATTTAAGAAATTCACTCTCGGCTGAGTTAGATGAAAAAAAGTTAAAACTAGCATTATTTCATGCAATTAAATATTTTAATAGTGTTCATTGATTTTGATGTTTAATTTTGATTGGTTTTACTGTGTGCCTGGAATTTATACAAACGGAAAAATGGCATATGGTTAAAAATAAATAAATATTTATTATAACTGCCCAGCTCCTCAAATGATACTTACAACAATTTCCTGCAGATATTAAATAGAATGAATAAGACTGTACCCAGTGAAATTATACCCCAAAACAGTCTGAGAGCCATCAAATATTGTAAGATTAGATTGATCTATCTAATGATCCATCAGGCTCAAAAAGAATGAAATTTACCATATCTGGCAATATTGGATCAATTGGCTTCTACTCTGCCTGGCTTTCTTTGCCTCATTACAGCAGGTTTTAAAAAACATGGAATCTGTCATGATCACTTTGGATGCCTCCTCAAATAAAATAATTTCTAGAACAAACATTTAGATATTAATGAAATTGAAAAATTAATTTACAAAAATTATAGTCCATGGTCAATATAATATATAAATAATGTTTATATCTTGGAATTCACTATGTACGCAAATTATGCTTCAAACTATGCTTCAAATATTTCTCTTTCTTAAATATTCTGTAAGATTTGTTATGATTAAAAGTAAAAAAATGTCACTATGAAATTTGCTGTCATCACATATACCTCAACATTATCCACCTGAAAAACAGATATTTTAAGGAATCTGTTATTTATATGCTTTTTACCACTAACTTTCTCTTGCTTTCGTTTTTGTTGTTTTGAGCTTACATGAATTGGATTTAGTGCATTCTAGGATATTATATTTTAATTGACAAATATATAATAAGCAAAAAAGGTATTTAAATTTCAGTTTTAGTTGCTTTATTCTAGATCTAAATTTGACTTACACACTGTATGTTACATATTCAAATATACTCCTATACTTTTTGCTAAAGAGTTATTGGTAGAGGAAAATATTTCTAATGAGAGAACATATTTTCATAAGAATATGCTTTATATTCTCATGTTTCAATGGTCACAGAATTTTTACTGGATCAAAAAGGCATTGTAATTTGCTGCAAGGTTAAATGTTAAGTTTCAGTCTTATGACTATGAATTATCAAATTAAATTCCCTTGCCCTGCTTAACTCCCTCGCTGCATGGCTTCACTATAATTACTTTAGCCATTTGGTAATTTACTAACTACTCTTCCAAAGTGACTTTGTGAAGGACAAATCAAGAAAAAGCCTTGAGGGGTACAGGTGGTCAAGATGGTTTAACTAGAGTCATCTGTGAGGTCTTTATGTCTGCCCACATCCTGATAGTATATCTGGCAAGGCCTGCATTACTGACAAGCTCGAGATTGTGAATACCTGTAGGTGTTAGGTGTTTAAGTCTAAAATAGTTTGGAAGTAACAAGAAAGGTTGAGCATCTGGGTCAGATTTCAGTTACTTGTCAGTTAAATGTGTGCACTGGGCCATTAAAAATTTGACCAGGCATATCTTGACAGTTAGGTCTTTCATGTTCCTTTCAGAAAATAGCTGTAACGTGAAAAAAAAAGAACTATGAAGCTTATATATATTTAGAGGTCGACACAACTAGGGAAAACCTTTCAAGTATCAGTTATATTTATTGCCTATTAAGACTTTCATTTTGGAAACTCAAATATACAACTTTAAAAAAGGTAATAACTTTTTTCTGTGGCTGTAAAAACTGCCTATGGCTAAATGTCTTTGTTTCATCTACCTTCATGCCACATATATAATTATGATTTTTTTTCATAATGTTCATATAGAGCAGAGATGGCAAACCTTTTCGGCACCGAGTGCGCACGCACAAAGTACCGAAAAGGGAGCACTTCATGCATGAACATTTCACGCATGCTTGCACGTCAGGGCCACGACCAGGAAGAGGAGCTGGTCCTCCTTCTTTTTGGACACTCTCAGTTCCGAAGTTCGAGGAAGCCCCATTCCTGGCTCACAGACCAGCTCTTCCAGTTTCCAGCACTGCCACACACACAAAGGCCAACTGATTGGCATGTGCTCATGCATGCCAGAAACCCAGAAGAGAAACAGGCGACCCTGTGCGTGCCAGGCAACATGGCCCATGTACCACTTTAGGCACGCATGCCATAGGTTCGCCATCACAGATATAGAGGCTACTAACAATATTGCTCATATGCTCTTGAGTGCAATAGGAGAAAAAATCAAGTTAACCACTTCTTATAATGAAAAATGTTGAGAAGTGACTTCTTGTTCCATCATAAGGACTGATTTAAGCATAAACCTTGCTTAAATCTAAACTGAAGTGTACATTTTCTAAATTCTCAGAATATTTCTTGGCCTACATGAAATAAGAATTACAGTATATACTCGAGTATAAGCCGAGTTTTTCAGCATGTTTTCCATGCTGAAAAAAGCCCCCCTCGGCTTATAATGGAGTGACGAAAAAAATGCCTTTTTTCCTGCAACCGTTTTGGCTCCTGGAGTTGCAGGCAGGCTTGCTAAAGCCAAAATGGGGGGGGGGGGGGGGGTGCAGCGCCCCTCCCCCATGCCTCTTTTTAGCTCCCAGAAGTTGCAGGCAGGCTTGCTAAAGCCAAAATGGGGCATGGGGGGGTGCGGCGCCCCTCTCCCATGCCCCTTTTTGGCTCCCAGAAGTTGCAGGGAGAAAGAAACAAAGAAATCCTCACTGTTTAGGGAGATCCCATGTGCACTGAGCTTGAGTTGAGAGCTTCTTGTAATTGAGAGCTTCTTGTAATTGGCTGATAGCTATCCTTGCTCAGGCTAAGGAGTGGGTAAATGTGGCCCTTTTACAACCTGTGGACTTCAACTCCCAGAATTCTCCCACCTTGGCTGTCTCAGGAATTCTGGGAGTTGAAGTCCACAGGTTATAAAAGGGCCACATTTGCCCACCCCTGGGCTAATCTAATTAGTAGTGGAGCTCTAAGAATGCCAGATGAGAAGGAGAAAGGGAGGGAGAAAGAGAGAGAGAAGAAAGAAAGAGACAAAGAAGAGAATGCAGGTATCTCTTAACAGAGGCTTGAACTTGCCTGAAATTAGATCAAACCAGTGACTGGGTGGGCGTGGCTAGCTGGTCATGTGATATATGTGTATAGGGACTACTCAGAGGACTGAAAAAAGTCATTTCTGACAGGTCCTCGCACTTTTGACCAGTCCTCATACTTATGACCATCTCACTTTTATGCCCGTGCAGCATTCTTAACAACCATGTCACTCATTTGACAACTGCTTCTCTTCACCATGGTGACAAGATAGGGCAAAAACGTAAAATGTGAGGACAGTTGTAAATTCGAGAACTGGTCAAAAGTGCGAGGACCAGTCAAAAATAACTTTTTCAGCCCTCTGAGTAGTCCATATGCACAAAAGGACTACCCAGAGGGCTGAAAAAAGTGATTTCTGACAGGTCCTCGCACTTTTGACCGGTCTTTGCACTTATGACTGGTCATCATTTATGCCCATTGTAGCATTCTTAACAACCATGTCACTCATTTCACAACTGCCTCTCTTCACCATGATGACAAGATTTTTGTTTTTGTTGATCCTCTTTTCTACTTACAGAGCTAGTTTACTGTTTTTCTTTGAAATAAATATTCAAAAACATTTAACCTACTGATGCCTCAATTAATGTAATTTTATTGGTATCTATTTTTATTTTGAAATTTACCAGTAGCCGCTGCATTTCCCACCCCTGGCTTATAACTGAGTCAATAAGTTTTCCCAGTTTTTTGTGGTAAAATTGGGTGCCTCGGCTTATATTCGGGTCGACTTATACTCGAGTATATACGGTACATAATTTCTAGGAGTTTTCTGAAGATAAATGAAGTAAGATGGGCTTTTTTGCATTAGGAAAAGGTATAGCTATGGAAACTGTTGCAATTTTTAAACATGTTATATAAAGAATTAAGCTCACAAGGGATAAGATTCATCAACTAAGATATTTATTCAAAGACCATTCCCTGGGAGCTTATTCATGCGTCTCTGCAGAGAGAATCAGAATCTTCTACATAAGAATGTCCAAATTACAGAATTTTTGTCCTATTCGTATTCTTCTAATGCTGCTATTATTGTCTTAACATAATCTACGAAACAAATTTGAGGATAAACTTCACTAATTTACTTTATTCTGGATATGATTAGAGACCCAATATGATTAGCATAACAGAAAGAAAAAAACCCTAGTTGGAGAATATATTTCATCAATTATTTACTCTGGCTACCAGCATGTAGCTGGTATATTTATAAACTGTATATTTATTTGTATATTTATGTCCTTTATATTCTGGGTGTAAAATTAACAAAAAGAATTAACACATAACCAGTAAATCTGTCCTCTAATAAAAAAGCCATAAATTGGATAAATGCAGATTAAATATTTAAAGGAGTATTAATAAGAGATTCCAGTGTTTTTATTGGTGGATAAAGGTTGGATAGTAGCTAATTGTATGTTCTTGAGAGTGTACCATATCTGAAATTCCAGCATAAATAAACTACATCACTGGTTGCTGACCACCTCAGATTAATTTAGGTGGTAATCCAGAGCAAGGCTTTGGCAAAGATTTTAAAAATCATGTGGACTCATAACATAACCCTAACATAAAAGCAGTTACTTTTTCAAGTGTTTTTTTCCAAAAGTAAGGTTTTAAAATAAAAATCTACACCTGAATTTTATTGGAAATCATTTTGAAGCAAAGGTTATCTAGACCCATTCAAGTCACGACTCTAACATTTTGCATAATTTCCATAAAATCTTCAGGTTAGCCTCATCAGTAACATACTTTCATAGAGTAGGTATTGCTGGGAAACATAAACTACAGTGAGCCACATCAAGACTGATTTGTCTTCTTATCAAATAAATAAGGTGAACCTCTATGGAATAAATTGAAAGCTTCTACCATCAATAGATGGTTACTCACTCTAAAGGTAAAGCTATCCTGTCCAGTTGTGTCTGACTCTAGGGGGTGGTGCTCATTTCCATTTCTTAGCTAAGGGAGCCAGGGTTGTCTGAAGATGTTTCTGTGATCATGTGGCCAGCATGACATACACCAAAGGCAAACAGAACACTGTTACCTTCTCACCAAAGTGGTACCTACTAATCTACTCTCATTTTGCATGCTTAACGGGAGCTTATCCCGTTTTGTGGTGCTCAGCTCTAAAATCTAGGCTGTCAGCTTTTTAGCTGACAAGCTCAGCATCTTTAACCACTGAGCTATCTCACCCCTTAGTTACTCTACTACATACATTATATAAAGACATCTGTTTGAGGATGAGATGCACTACAGCTGAGCATCTCTCACACATATAGTGATAACCAGCAAGGAGTGAAGTCTGGCCCCATTACTCTTTGATTAATATAGAAATTCAGTTGCCAGTACCCTTATCAAGGGAAATTTTATTTTCCTAAACTGGACAGCAGACCCGTATCCATACTGTTTTATGCAGATGATACAGTTTTATTACAACAAACTAAATCTTGAAAGGATCATGACAACTTTGGCCCATTTTTTTTATTTTTATTTTATATTTATATGCCGCCCTTCTCCGGAGACTCAGGGCGGCTTACAAGGTGTTAAGCAATAGCCTTCATACTTTTTGTATATTTATACAAAGTCAGCTTATTGCCCCCACAAACCGGGACCTGTAAAGAACATTCATTACAGATCAGTTATGAAAAAATAAAGGTTTCGATCAACACTTCGTACTGAAGGAGGAGCAGGAGAGCAGAGAAGAACAGGAACTCAAGAGACAAGAGGAACAGCGGACAGAAAAAGAAGATAAAAATCAAGAAGAGAGAAGAATGGATAAAGAAAGAATGGAGAGAGAGGGAGCGAAGAGAGGAAAAGAAGCAAAGAATCACTAGGAACACAAAAAGACTGAAAACAACGAACAGATAAATAAACAGGGATGGAAAGAGAGTTAAAAATTATTTCAATTAATATAAACGGGCTTAATTCACCAGCCAAAAGAAAACAGACATTCACAAAACTTCAAAAGCTAGAAATGGATATCATAACCCTTCAAGAAGTACATATTAAAAGACAGCACCAAAAATTACTGGAAAATCAAAGATTAGGAAGACTATACGCATCTCTAGGAGACCAAAAAAAGAGAGGAGTCGCAATATATGTAAAGAAATACTTAAAAACAAAACAAATATGTACAGACACAGAAGGACGCATATTAATAATAGAAATACAAACAGAATCCAAAACAATATTGTTAATATCTATATATGCACCCAACGGAAAAAATCAGAGTGATTTTTTCAAGAAACTACATAATATAATTAAAGACCTGGAATACGAAACTATCTGCATGGTAGGAGACTTCAATGCAATTATGGACATAGAAAAAGATTAGAACTGCAGAAAGAACCCCACAATAAAACAATAAAAGAAAAATTAAACCTCACCAAACATAAAATCAATCTAATCACACAAACAGAAATTGCACAGAAAATCAAGCTAGTAAAACAGAAACATTTTGAGCATGCAAACAAAATGGGGCGCTGGCTAGCGTATAGACTGAAAAAAGAAAAAGAAAGGAGAACAATATTTCAACTACAGGCCCAAACAGGACAAATTCACCATACTAATTTAGATAAAAAACGCATAGTTAAAGAATTTTTTCAAAGCTTCTACAAACAAAAAAAGATACCAGATGAAGACATTAAGGAATACCTATGTAAAACAAATATTACAAAATTAGAGGAGTCCCACAAAGAAGCACTAAATAGACCAATCACGATGTCCGAGCTAGTGGAAGCAAGGAAAATGCAGAAAAATAACAAGGTCCCAGGCCCGGACGGAATACCAACGGAGTTCTACAAAAACTGTCAGCATGCAATGGATGAACTGTCACTCCAGGTCCTCGATGATGCACTATTAGAAGCAGAAATCCCTAAATCTTGGACCGAAACCATTATTACACTCATCCCCAAAGAAGATTCGGACCCCACACAAGTCAAAAATTACAGGCCGATTTCATTGCTCAATGTGGACTATAAACTGTTTATGCTGGTTATAACACAAAGATTGAAAATAATTATTCACAAATACATACATACAGATCAAAACGGCTTCGTCCCAAGAAGACAGATTAAAAATAACATAAGAACAATAATCAATGTCCTGGAATATTACGAGAAAAGAGTTGACAAACAGGTACCTTAATCTTTTTAGATGCACAGAAGGCATTCGATAATTTAAATTGGAACTTCTTAATATTACAACTAGAGGCCATGGATTTCGGCAACAAATTTCTACATATGATCAGAAAAGTATACTCTTCCCAAATGGCTAAAATTATGATTAATGGGGACATGACTGATAATCTGGATATACAAAAAGGTGTGAGACAGGGTTGTCCCTTATCCCCACTACTGTTCATAATCTCACTGAAAATACTATTAAATGAAGTCAGGAAGGACACGGAAATAAAAGCCCTGAGAACACGAAAAGAAGAATATAAGTTACAAGCCTTCGCTGACGACGTGGTATTCATAATGGAGCAACCGGAAACAACAGAAATCAAACTTTTAGCAAAGATAGAGGAATATGGAAGAGTGGCGAGGCTCAAAATTAACATACAAAAAACTAAAGCACTAACAAAGAATTTAACAAAGGTACAGGAGACAAAATTAGAAGACACATTAGGAATACAAATTGTAAAGAAAATAAAGTATTTAGGAATCTGGCTTACCACTAAGGCAATAACAATTAGAGAAGACAACTATAATAAACTAATGAAACAAATTAGAAAAGATCTGGAAACGTGGAACAAATTACAACTGTCATTTTTAGGGAAAATCGCGTCCATAAAAATGAACATATTGCCCAGATTACTCTACCTTTTTCAAGTAACTCCAATTTGGCCAGGAAAGAATTTTTTCAAGGACCTTAATAAAACAATAACAAAATTTATTTGGAATGGGAAAAAGGCCAGAATTAAAATAAAGTGTATGCAAGATACCTGGGAAAAAGGAGGACTAGGCCTACCAGACTGGGAGCTATATTACAAAGCAGCATCTCTAAATTGGATAAGGGATTGGATAGACCTCAAGAATAAAAGAACGCTACTACTAGAGGGTTTTGAACTACAACGCAGCTGGCATGCCTTTCTGTGGGAGGGAAAGGACAAACATCATGGATATTTCCAACAACATATCATCAGAGAATCACTGTACAAAACATGGCAAGAGATTAGAAAGCACTACACCGAAATTCCACAATGGTTATTGATTATGGAAGCATTAATCTACCCCAATGCCATGGATATAAAGAAAATGAGGAGTTATAAAGAATTATTGAACAATGAAGGAGATTTACAAACAAGATAAGAATTAAAAAATCAGGGTATAGACATTGATTGGTGGCCATACCGGCAAATAGAATCAAGATATAAAACAGATCGGGCACAATACGGATTTCAAAATGAACCAAATGAATTGGATAAAATATTACAAAGTACAGATGAGAAAATGATAACCAAAATTTATAAGCATCTATTAAAATACAAATTAGAAGAGGAGGTGGTTGAAGAGAACATGATAACGTGGGCCAAAAACATAGGACATAATATTGAATTGGACAATTGGGAAAAATTGTGGAAGATAAATTGTAAGTTGACAATGTCTATACCCTATAAGGAAAACCTCTACAAAATGTTCTACCGATGGCACCTCCCACCGGCGCGCCTGGCCAAGATGTTCCCCAATACGTCTCCAATGTGTTGGAAATGTAAATCACAGAAAGGGACATATTATCATCTCTGGTGGTCATGCCGAAAGGCAAAACAATACTGGCAAGAAATTAAGATAATAATCAAACAAATTATAAAACAAAAACCGGAAATGAGGCCGGAAACCTTTTTATTGGGAATAATCACAGCACAATACACCAAAGAAATAAAATATCTGATCATCCATATCCTCACAGCAGCACGTATACTCTTTGCCCAACATTGGAAATCTGAGCAGTTACCCTACAGAAGATAAAATAATCGCTAAAATCACAGAATGTGCAGAAATGGACAAGCTTACAAAAGAACTGCAAGAGAAAGAAAATACTGATTACTATTTAGTGTGGCAAAGATGGTACAGCTGTCTGGAGGCAAAAATAGGAATATAAGGATAACTTTTGACCACTCAATAGAAATGTATAGAATTGAATAAAGAGTCAATTATATATAGATATAGACAATCATGTAAATATGTGAACATAGATATAGATACGAATAGAGGAAAATAAGAGAAATAGGAAAATAACCCACTGATGTAGTAACTTCAGTCATAGGACTGAATTGATGTTTGTTTGTTTGTTTTGTATGTTGTCTTAATGTATTCATGTTTGTTTGTATTTTTTTTTATTATTATTAAAAACCTGCAGGATAAAAAAAATAAAGGTTGTGTTTTGCAAGGGGTTTTAAAAATTGTATTGCACCCTTGCATATCCTAAAATAAAGTAGATTCCCCAATTCATATACTTCACCTTATGTTACGCTACTCTGGGAAGCATCATATGCAGACTGAACAGTTGCTTCAAATTGCTTCAACAGCAATTTTTTCTTTCTTCTTCTTCAGAAGTGCCCAGTCAGACCAGTTCCCCTGAAGCTTTCTGAAGCCAAGACAATATCCCAGTTCATGTAATGGAGCCCAATTAAGCTCAATTATTTCTCAGAGTTTGTTGCAGCACACACAATCAGACAATTCAGCAGGATTCAAAACTTCTTTATATATATATGATAACACATAAGGCAAACATACAATACCCATGCTGGTTTTTCCAACATGGTAGAGAGAAGAGATTGTAAGTACGATAGGTACAAACACAGGCCAGGGACAGCAGGGACAAGACTTCTCCTATATACAGAACAGTTGTATAGAGTCCTAGCTGTCTGAACCACCAAACAGCCCCCATCGGCTGACCTTGTTGCTATGCCTATTCCAACTCATGAACTCTTATACACTGACAGTATTAATTATCAGAATTTGGAAAGGGTACAATCAAAATTTCTAAGAAAGCTATTCCAAGTGGTGAAAAGCATGCTTAATGTTGCTCTGTGGGTGGAGGCAGGACTTTCAAAAGTTGAAACAAGGACATGGCTCTGTAGGTTTAAATACTGGCTAAAGTTTTATTTCTAATCTCAAGGTCTGATACATCTAATATTAATGGAATATATATGATAAATATGCATCTGGAAATTCCAAATTGGCAAAAAATTATTTAAACCTTTTTTCAAGGGAAATGCTCATACCCTTGGATCAAGATCAGGCAGTGGCAGTGCTTAAGCAAAGGATCCTTCATATAAAACTATAATCAGAATATAGCAAAGTTTACTTAGGATACCATAGGACAGTGAAGCAGTTGTTAAGTGAGTTTTGCCCCAATTTATGATCTTTCTTGCTAGAGTTGTTAAGTGAATCACTGTAGATAAATTAGTAACACTAACTTAAATTTGTGCTTGTTAAGTGAATTTGGTTTCCCCATTGACTTTACTTATCAGAAGGTTGCAAAAGGTGATCAGGTGATAGTGGGACATTGCAACCATCATAAATATGAGTGAGTTTTCAAGCATCTGAATTTTTAGTCATAATAAAAAGTCATAAGTCACTTTTTTCAATGCATTTATAACTGCAAACAGTCACTAAATTAATGATTGTAAGTCGAGGACTACCAGAATTCTCTAGAAGTTTAGAAATCATTCTAAGCTAACTTGCTTGTGTTTTACTTGCTGAATAAAGGGGAAGTGGGGAGAATGTTCACATAGCTGCAAACCCATGAAAATCTCAGGCTTTCAGTTCCTATCCTAAGGGATGATCAGGTCAAAGTCACAGGAAGCCATGAAATCATGGTACCAAATTTTGATAAGAACCTTGGGATTGTGTTTTGTGGGAAGCTTCTGCACAGAAACTAGCATTGTGTACCGTGAAAACTGTCATTCTTAAGGAGCTTCAAGCAGCTTATAAGAGATTTGGGTATCATCTTGCTTGGTATGTATGCTTTTTATGTTATGTTTTTAAATTTATTTGCTTGAGCTAATAATAAAGCTTAAAATTCCTTTATTTACTGGTATGCTTGTTGTCCCTGGATCCAAAAGAACCAGTTGCCTGAGCACTGGATCACTGCCCTAACACTTTTCAAAACACATTAAAATACATATTCATATTCTGTCATATAACTTCTCTCGAGACATACATAAATACGGGCTAATATCTCTTCTAACCTTAATTCCAGGATAAAGAATTTTATGCTTAGTATTTACTGGCAAATAAGGAATCCAAAGAATGCTTCATTGCAATGTTTGTTTCTGCAGACAAATGGCTGTCCAATCTCTTCTTAAAAACCTCCAGTATTGGAACACCAACAATATGGCAATTTTGTTTTCAGCCAAACTCAGAAAATGTCCTTCCATCTTTCTGTCTAAAGCAACAGATTTTAAGGCAAGGTGTTGGCATCAGTTGTGCAACTATTTGTGTTAGCTGAACAGAGAGGCTAAATTAAGAAATGTATCTTTCTAATTTGTTTTTTTTTTCAAAATAATCATTGAAAAATTCACTCAATTCACAATTTCCAAATGGCTGAAGGATAATAATGACCTTTGGTATTAAGCCATTGACAAACATCCAGGTTTACTTCTTATTCTGTTAAGGGAGCAGCAAACTCTCCTACTTGCAAAAACAATCTTGACAGACTTGAACAGCATCTTGACAGACTCGAACATTAGGCGCTATCTAACAAAATGAAATTCAATGGTGAAAAAAGTAATGTTCTACATTTAGGCAAGAAAAACAAAATGCACAGTTACAGTATATGTGGTAGCTTGCTCAATAATAACTGAGAGGGATTTTGGAGTCCTAGTGGACAGTCACTTAAATATGAGACAGCAGTGTGCAGCAGGTGGCAAAAAAGCCAACACAGTTCTAGGCGGCATAAAAAGAGGAATACAATCAAGATCACGTGAAGTGTTAATACCACTTTTTAATGCCACTTTATATCACTTGGAATACTGCATTCAGTTTTGGTCGCCACAAAGATGCACTCTAGAAAGAGTGCAGAGAAGAGCAACACAGATGATTAGGGGACTGGAGGCTAAAACATATGAAGAACGGTTGCAGGAACTGTGTATGTCTAGTTTAATGAAAAGGACTAGGGGAGACATGATAGCAGTGTTCCAATATCTCAGGGGCTTTTACAAAGAAGAGGGAGTCAAGCTATTCTCCAAAATACCTGAGGGCAGGACAAGAAGCAATGGGTGGAAACTAATCAAGGAGAGAAGCAACCTAGAACTAAAGAAAAATTTCCTGACCGTTAGAACAATTAATCAGTGGAACAACTTGCCTCCAGAAGTTGTAAATGCTCCAACACTGGAAGTTTTTGAGAAGATGTTGGATAACCATTTGTCTGAAGTGGTGTAGGGTTTCCTGCCTAAGCAGGAGGTTGGACTAGAAGACCTCCAAGCTCCCTTTCAATTCTGTTATTCTATTCTAATCTTTCCATGGATATGACAAACAGTTTTCTTTTCTGCTAGTTGGGCCTAAGGAGGGCTGAATGTCTTTTCATCTTAAAATGTAAATGTGATTCCATGCCCCTCATGTGTCTTTAAGAACAGAAAATTCCAGTAATAGCTTTTTTGAACAAGTTTTAAACAAAATCAGGCTTAATGGCTCATTTGGGATATATCTGCAAAATAGATGTAAATGCCACCACAGTTTGTAAGTTATATTTCTGAATATATTGAATTTTACAAAATCAGCATGAGGTATTCTGATTAAATGTTTGCTTCAGCATTTTAAGGTTTATTCTTGCCTAAGAAGGTTTTGCATTATGAGTACTGTGTAAACATCAGATTATACAGAATTAACTGCATTTATCATGCAGAGTACAAAAGATATTTTTAAAAATGATTTATCTTCACTTATCAAGTGTGTTTTCATGCCAAAAAAGCTGTTTTTTACAAGAGCAGCTGTTACTTTGTGCATATTTAATGGTTCCTGTTAAGTAGACTTGTCAATGATGCAATATTAAGATGCCAGTTTCATTCTTCTGTGTCATAATATACCTTTGAAATCAATTTCACTTTAGAAAGTAGAATGGAAACTTGAGAAAACAAATTGTTCCCCATTTCTGGGCACAGTGCCAACACAAAGAAGTGTATCTGCATTACCATGTGCTAAACCAAACACTGAAATTCTAAGACTTGTCAGAATCCCCTGTTGATCAAATTGCATGTGGTAAGCTTTTTGTGAGAATAGGTGACTGTTTTTTACAGATAGGCTAATGTTCATCAACAGATTAAAGGAGAAAAGTTGCATGCATCACCTCTCAATATAAACTATATGTAATTCATTCTGATGTAAAATAAGGTCTCTTTATATCAGCAATTATAATTTCTACAATCTTAAATTCTAATTCTATTTTTAAAAAACTTCTATAAGAAAATAATAGATCATTTCCATTTTGGGAATTATTAATTTTTAGGTATTTTCAGTAGATTTAATACACTTCTATTTCCTAAGCTTGGTCCAAATATAAATTCACCTAAAGCAAGAATGGGCATTATTTATGGTGAAGAAGTCACTATTCCACCAAAGCTACCGTAGCACAATAATGGAATATAATTGTCACTCACAATGTTAGACATGCCTTCATATGTTTATCATCTAAGACGATATGTCATAATCCATTTTTCTAAAGTCTACAAAAGAAAAACAAGATAGCTTTTGAATAAGAAAATAAATGGATAGTAATTTAACAGCAGAGCTCAAAATGGAAACAAGACAATGGCACAACATTTCAGCCTCACAAAATCTGTCACCGGCCTCAAATAGTAGTGGTGGAACAGGAAACTTTGGCAGCTGAATTACAAACAATTAAAAATTACAATCCATTACTGAAGATTTGAACAGAATAATGAGCTCTTAGCCTATAATCTTCCTTAACTGATAAAGTGGCATTCAGTCTCTTCCTCTCAATTTCCACAATCATGTAAGGCTGCTAACTTTGTTTTTCCCCTCGATTTCTCCCTCTTCCACTCCCTAAATTTAAAGTCCTGTAATAGCAAACCCAGTCTAAGCATCTGAGGAAGTGAGCTCCTGTTTGCAATAGCTTATGCCTTAGTAAGGTTAGCTAAACTTGAAGATGCTGCTATTTTCAATGTCTACAAATACCTGACATAATTCCACAGCTGCAATGGCATCACTTTTTTAGCTTTCACTTCATAAACTTTTTCTTGAGAAATCACAAAGTTAGTATTTTTATGGGAGTGCCACTGTTATACTGTATGTTTTTATGGATAGTAATAAGAACCGCTTGAATAGAGGCAACTCTAATTGCTACTAAAGATTATTACTATTTTCTGGCAATAGAAGATACCAGTTTTATTTATTAAATCCGTAGAGATTCCAAGACATAAAAACAAAGAAGATAATTTAAGAGAACCTGTCGTGGACCTGTGTATGACACCACAAGAACAGAAAGTTGAAGGCAGTCTCCCACCATGCAGTACAAGTGATGATTTCCTCAAATATACGACATGCAACAGCTCTACAAGGTAAAATGTTCAAAGTGGGCAACTATCAAAAGAGAAAAAATGTAACTGTTCACCAAGTCAAATTTTAAAATAGGGCTCTAAGTCTAAGATGTACAGTATAATGGGAAGAACAGGTGTGGAAAAATATAACTGCGATGGATGAATTTAATCATATTTGTAATGGCCACCTGCTTTTGATAACTCTGAGTGATATACAGTATTAAAAACAGATTGAACAATATACAGCAAAGAAAAAGTTCCTATCTAGAAATATCTTCTAATCTATGGCATGCAACATTCACCCAAAGAAACTTCCACCAATCTAGCCCAAGACCTGGAGGAAGGTTTTAAAGGCCCACTTAAATGAAGTCAGAAGAACACTACAAATCTCTAGGGCAGTGGTTCTCAACCTGTGGGTTGGGACCCCTTTGGGGGTCGAACGACCCTTTCACAGGGATCGCCTAAGACCATCCGAAAACACATATTTTCAATGGTGTTAGGAATAATTTTATGGTTGGAGGTCACCACAACATGAGGAACTGTATTAAAGGGTCGCAGCATTAGGAAGGTTGAGACCCACTGCTCTAGGGGTATACTGTTCTAAAGAAGGCCACTTCCTAAGTCCTACAAAATGACACTTTTTAATGAATGGAACCCAAAGCGTGTAAACTCTGTTGTATCATATTGGACAGGCAGACAGGACAGAATAGGCAGATACAGATAGATGGTCCGATGGATAGTTTAACTGACTTTTGTCCTTGATAGTTGACAATTCATAGCAATAGTTATATACTCTAATAGGGAGATGTTATAGGGAGATCCCTGTAGATACTTTAAATGATGCAATGATTCCTAATATAGCATTCAAAACTGCTATCCAGATTTCTTACTGTACTTTGGAAAAAAACTTACTTGTTTTCTAGTTTAGTGAATAATCATTTGTTTTAAGAAGCCTAGCATGCATTCATAAAGAGATATACATTGATTACTCCCATTATTATGTTTATCCTCATCATTAGTGAGTATAGATTATTCTATATTTGGTAATGTCAGTAGGACATATCTGATTTAAACCTATTATTATTTAGAGTAAACCTAGTTAATTTCATTGAAATATACTTTCAAGTAAATGTGTTTAAAACTATTGTCCAGTTTTAAAAAGAAAATTAACTAGATTTTAAAAAAAGAAAAATCTAAAAAAGAATTTAGCATTGATTACGGTTCTGATCTTGGCATACCTTTTTAGAAGATTCCCTCAAATGAAATAAAAATCAGTTTCAAAGAATTATACAGTATATTGTATTGTACAGATTATTCAGAACATTTCAGTTTTTCTAAAGAAAAGTCCATTGTAGTCTATTGTTAATACAGTAGGGGTTTTCTGCTCTAGATAGTTCCAAAGTTCTTCAACCTTTACTTTTACTTCTTTCATTATTGTGTTGAATACTGTAGCTGATGAGCTACAAGGGTAATCACAAATGGTTAATACTTCCATCTACCCTGTTTCCCCAAAAATAAGACATCCCCTGATAATAAGCCCAATTGGGCTTTTGAGCACATGCACTAAAATAAGCCCCTCCCCCTCAAAAATAAGCCCTCCCCAAAAATAAGCCCTCTCTGAAAATATTTAACTGCATGCGCAGCTGGTCCCTGCCATTTCCTCTGGTTAGGGTTAGGGAGACAGAGCTGGAAATCAAGTAAGATGACAAGAGGATCCTCATCTTGCTCCATGCGTTCCAAAATAATAAGACTTCCCCGAAAATAAGGCCAAGCACTTATTTCGGGGTTCAAAAAAATATAAGACAGGGTCTTATTTTCAGGGAAACACGATAAATAAATAAAAACTACCATATTTTTCGGAGTATAAGATATACCTTTTCCCCCCATAAAAAAGGCTGAAAATTTGGGTGCATCTTATACTCTGAATGTAGCTTTTTCGAAGCTTTTTTTCAGCCCTAATGAGGCACTAATGAGTAAAATAATCTTCCCAGCTTTTTTCCTATTTTCTTCCCCGAAAACTAAGCTGCGTCTTATACTCCGGTGCGTCTTATACTCCAAAAAATACGGTACTTAAAATGCTTTGTCATCTAAAACTGGGATTATTGTTTTCTGAGGGAGCAAACATTAAAAAGAGCCTCCACCCCTCCAACAAATGAAAGGGAGTTTTCTGTATTATTGTATGGTTGGCAGCACACAAGTAGAGTTTAATAGTTAAAGAACTATTAAACTCTACTTGTGTGCTGCCAACCATACAATAATACAGATCTACAATCACTTTTTCCTCCCTTTCATTTTTAACTCTTAAAAAAAGCATCCAGTTATTACTGCAAGTACTTTAGAAGTGAACATTTAAATGCCAAATTAAATGCAAGTTTAAAGGGAACTCCCTGTAATAAATTTATATTGGCATAAAGAATAATTGTCTATTGCTAAAAGTCATAAAGATGAGAAACTGCATATGCATTGTAACAAAATATGCACATGATCATAATATGCTAATGTTAAAGAATCCTTGGCATATATTTCCACATTGTCAAGTTCCACCCCCTTTTAAATTGACATTAATACATATTTTGCTCTTTAGAGGCTTCTGAAGAGATACCAGGAAAGTGTAGTCAACAGAAAAGACTTGAGCTGCATTCCCAAAATTAATGAGGAACTAGTTGTGACTGAGCAGCTTTAAATTTCTGCTGCCAAATATTTTGATGAATCACTAGCAATCTATACAACTATAAAGATCCCTAATCTCTTTATAAAAGTGTTCAATTTTTTCTACATTTCTATGCCCCTAAGGTGGCTGAAATTGAGTCTTCTAGTGATTAAAATGCGCACTACTTATGAATACTTTGCTCTTGATCCATATTAGAGGACCAAGGTGAGGTGAGGTGTATTGTGCTGAGAGAAAGTGATTGACCCAAAATCACCCAGCCAGCTACCATGCCTAAAATGGGACTAGAACTTAGTCACCTAGTTTATAGCCTGATGCCTTTAACCACTAGACCAAATCACTCACACCAATAAGATAAATTTATAAACAGTTATATCTGTTTATAATTGTTACTGAGCAATTGCTGAATAAACTGAAGTAACTACTATATTATTACTTCAGTTTATTCAGCAATTGCTCAGTAACAATTTACCCATTATAATCCTGATTTTCATGCCCAGTTATTCCTACTCAAGAATTATTAAAGTAACACAGTCTGTTTGTTACTTTAGTTTACTTCAAGTGTATATGTAAGGAAACATGATTGTCTGGTCAATACGCTCACCTGTCAATAAGTTGATTAGAAAATATAAAAAGATAGGTTACATTGTTGGAGAGAAAGTTGGATTTTGAGAAGCTATCGGGATTCTATTTATCTGCTGGCAAATGTTTAATTTTTTTATTTCTTTGCAGGTCTAATATATTTTCCAGAGATCCTGTCTAACCATAGAAGACCAATACATCTTTTATCCTTTCAGTATCATATTTAGTATCTTCCAGTAGGACTTTTTTTTTCTTTGCAGTAGACATTATATTATTAAAACCCACTCAAATTTTCATTTATAGGAATAAGGCTTTGTCCCAAAGGTGCTTTTTCAAAAGGCAACTGGACTTTGTTTTTTCTTGAAGACATTTTGTTTCTCATCCAAAAAGCTTCAACTGAAGAAGCTTAGATGAAAAGCAAAACATCTTCGAAGAAAAACAAAGGAAGTTCAGTTGCTTTTTGAAAAAGTACCCTTGGGACAATCATGACTTGGATGACTGAGAATCTCTATAGACTAATAAGATTTTGCAAATTTCTAATGTGTGTAAAAATATTTGAATACTTGTTTATGCAGGATACTGATAGAAAGATACATTTGGAATAAAATTAAAATTATAATATTTCTGTCAAATTTCTCTCTTCCTGAATTGCTACTCCTGGGTCTTCTTTCCTCCTAATTTTTTTCAGCTAGAAAGCTATTGCAATATGTAAATAACATTTAAGGTGTGTCAGAAAGATTGCACTAGAAGATCAATGCATGCCAAACAGTCACAATAAATTAATCTTGATTCATAGTCGATTGAACAATCTACTTTATCTAGGTAATATCTGCCCATTTTCACCTGCTTATAGTCTTGGAAATGGATCAGTTTTCAGCATTAAAAATAAGTCCAACTTGGGAATCTTAGGTTTTTACAGAAATTGGTAAATGAAAGCTGGAAAAAATTTCTAGAACTTTGAATAAAAAATGTACCACCAAGCCATTTGTTATATGTTACCTTATGCTACTTGCCTTAAAAAAATTCCAAATGGAAAAATGCACACAGAAAATACTTTTATCAACCTTATACCAAATAGTGCATCTGACTGGGAATCTTAAGTTCTTATGTTCTTTTTCTATGCTTTTTCCCATAATATATCCTATGGGGTAGATTTGAGATAGATAATTAGTGCTTAACCTATTTCCTGCTTTCTTTCAAGATTTGTCATCAGAATTCCATGATAAATTGTAAATTTATGGCGACACAGCTTTTCACTTTAAAAAATGTGCACAGGCACAAGTCCTTCAGCTGGCTTCACTTCTATATATGTGTAGATATATGATATGGGAGCTGGTATGGTATAACCATTAAGGTGCTGGACTAGAAGTTGAAAGAGCCAGATTATAGTTGTCCCTTGGGCACGGGAAGCACTGTGGTGACTTTGGGCCAGTCCCTGTCAGCCCTAGACATTTATCTACCAGCCCCTGCTGAACCAGCAGGGTAGATTATGGCTATAGTTTTCAATAAAGAGCCCTGAAGTAGATTGATTTGGGGTTAATGATGTTTGTTATTAAAAAAAGAAACATGCATTTTCTGCTCCGAAAAGGACAATAATTCTTGAACTCTTCTTTGGCATCATAATATTGTTGCTTGTGCTATTTGAAAACTTTTTAAAAAATAACCCTAAACAGATCTGTTGCCTTCTCCTGCACCAGATTAAATAATGGAATCACATGGTTATGAGAAGGACTTAATTCATTACTGGGGCCTGATTGTACATCAGTTTGTATATTAGCTGGAGACTAACCCTTTTTGTGAACAAGTAGCTTTTGTCACTAACCACATCTATAAGAATGAGAAGTTTTTAACATTCTTTTTTTAAAAGAGAATAAAAAAGTATCTGGCAAACAGTGAATTAAATCATTTTCTACTGTAGTATTCCAAGTGTAATAAATGAAAACAAACTGTTACTCTGAAAAGTCTATTACTTGTGCATGAATACCACTTGGGCCAGCTTAAACAGAACCTATTTATTCATCATACACCCTTTGGATTCAAATTAAACTTGGCTTTGTGTCAAGTGCATGTGATATCAGTGCATCAGACCTATTTATGCATCTTAGAAATAACCGTACTTCATACTGCTTTGCACAAGCATTTAGGTAGATTTATATATATTGGATAAAACTTGCTTTTATCCCTTTTGGGGCTTTTCGTGTTGATTGACTATGATAAAAACTAGAAGCAAGTAACTTTTGCTTTTAAGCCTTGGGAATATATATGAAATCTGCTCAAATTTTGACTAATTTTAAAGAGATGTCCAGAAAGGACTGATAGTTGTAAGCTCTGTTAAGAGCATACAAATGGAAGAGGTTACAACAATTTGGCAGCTGAAAAAGCAATTTACAGTTCACCAAGGAATCCACAACTATGTGTAGAAAAGCTGATCAAGAACTACGGGAAGATAATGGAAGTAGAAAGCAGAACAGAAACTCTCTTAATCTAGTCTCCAATGAAGTTCCTTAGTTTCTTTGCCTGAGCCAATAAAGCTTACTGGGATGAGATATCTGCCTCACTGTAGTTTAAGCATGGCTCAAAGAGAATTATAAAATTCCTATAGATTCACAATAGCTTGCATAAAGTTAACTCAGTTCAGTTGTTATTTTTTGCTTCTAAAATGAAACAATAAATAATACATCCAAACCAATCACTGATGGATTTGACTTTATTGTCTTCTGATAAAATGTGGTATCAGGGTTCCATTCTGTGTTTTCTTTTTGCTTTCATAGTTGGCCCTTTCAAAATGATGATAAACTAATGAAAAAGGGGCAGAGAGGAAACTGATGATCTCAAGTATTCCAAGTTCTGTTCTCTTTCATCATGATCCTAAATGGACAATAACATAGAATAGTTTTTGAGATTATTTAAATGATATCTCTCTGTTCTTCACAATGGGAAGAGACGGGTTTTTACCATTCAAGTTTTTGAAAGACAATTTTCATTTTATTTTTTCCCCTTTCTAACACATTCAAGATGTGTAGCTATAGAGGATTTAATATTTTTCTCAATGAAAAAATTAGAATAGGCAAATTGCCCTGAAAGACTGTTTTCCTTAATTCTGATTACCAATTACAATGTACTTGCTTGTACAACCAGAAGACATAAAAAATAATTTATTTATAAAAATAATAAATATCTTACTGTGGCACTATGTATGTATAATATATATATATATAAAGATATACCCCCTAGGTGTGGAGGATTCTATTCAGTCAGGTCATGCTTCAACAAATAGAATTTAAATCTTCCTGCTTTGAAGCCTTTGGAAACCAATTTAAATAATACTTTTGACATTATCCTGTTCATATTCTATGGCAAGATAAAACCCTTTTTCCATTCCCAGAAACTCCATACATAAGTAAAATGCCATATGGGGTATCTTATGAAATTTAGAGATTTTGTTAAGTTACTTTATTTGGGTCAGCCAAACCTAGGTTTGATAAACTTCTTATGAAGACAGATTTCTTTGGTTGTCATTAAGGTTGTCCCACAAGTTAATTTTACAGGAATACATAAGAAATGTTATGCTCTAATTCAGGGGTGTCAAATTGATGGCCCGTGGCCTGGATGCGTCACATGCAGGTTATGCCCACCCCAGTTCCACGAAGGGGGAAGATGTCGTGATATGTCACGTGACAGCAACATGATGCCACAAGTTTGACACCCGTGCTCTAAGTATTATTAGGCATACCATATGTGGGCTGAAAAAATCTGGATGACCACTAGATGGCAACAAAAGATATTGTGTTTTAGCTCTTTGCTGCCATCGAATAGTCTTCTGATTATTTGAGTACATATATGGAATGCCTTCAATTTTAGTTTTGGTTTTTCTTTGGTGGGGAAGTGTGTGTCTGTTTTTGGTTAGGCTAGACATTTTATTTTTCTTACTGCTACAGTTCTTGCTATTTGTACCATTTTTATCATTAAACATAGTTTATAAGTATTTTATATATATAATTATGACTGTATTAAAATGTATCAGAACCAGTGTAGCATAGTGATTAAGGAACCTGGTTAGAAAGTGGCAGACTGTGAGTTTCAGTCCCACCACAAAGCCAGCTGGTTGTCCTTGGGCCAATTATTCTATCTCAGCCCAAAGTAGCCAGCAATGGCAAACCTTCCAAAACCTTGCCAAGAAACCTTTAAGGACTTGTCCAAGCAATCACTAGGAGTTAAAAAGCTGCCTTGAAGACAATAATAATTAAAACGCATCAGCACATTTAATCATGGGACCTTTGAATAATACTCCTTGCTGTTCCATTTTTTCTAGTGAAGTAGACAAAAGGGAATGCGAGTTTTTGACAGACTTTTGTACTAAACTGGAAATGGACAAAACTGCATGTCAAACAGGTAAGGGTGCTATAAAATATGTATAATGAAAAATGTGGTAGAAATTGGTGACTTGAGTAGTAGAGTTTTCCAATCAGAAATTTTGAAAGTTGTGGGGAATCTACATTCAAAACAGATTGAACCATTCTATTTGATGGGGCAATGAGGATCCAGATTGTTGGGGGCAATATGCTGACTCTGTAAACCGCTTAGAGAGGGCTGTAAAGTACTGTGAAGCGGTACATAAGTCTAAATGCTATTGCTATTGCTGTCTGCTAATGGGGGGGGGGGCAATGCTTAAAAAATGGGGAGGGGGGGCCTGAATGATTGAATTAAAATTTGAATTATAAATTAATGAGGTTAACATGACCTCTGCCCAGGGGTGAAATGCTCCCGGTTCAGACCAGATCGCCCGATCCGGTAGCGATGGTGGCAGGTGGTAGCAAAACCAGTAGCAAAAATCCCTGCGCGCCCTCCCGCCCCCATGCCCTGTTGAGCTGCATGATCATCAGAGGCTTTTTTTCTTACTTTTAAAAGCATTTTTTCTAAAACCTCTTCTGCTGAAAAATGCTTTTAAAAGTAAAACCTCTGCCAGAGGTTGTAGAAAAAATGCTTTTAAAAGTAAAAAAAAAAAGTTGGCCACACCCACCCAGTCACATTACACCCCCCACCAAGCCACACCCACAGAACCGGTAGTAACAAATTTTACATTTCACCCCTGCCTCTGCCTCACCATTCTCTGTGTAGGAACAGCTCCAGAAATAACTGGAATATCTAACTCACAAAGAGATGTTAGATTAGAGAAACTGACAAGGAGTAGTCTTTAGTCTATTAAGGAACCCCTTCATTTTTCCCACAGACTCTCCTGGATCAAATTAAAAGCTGATTTGCAATCAGTGAAGTCTGTAAAAAAGAGACATGAGGGATGGGAGGAATATTTTTCAGTTAAATGGTAAAGGACAATATCTAGAGTTGACTGCCTCCCCCCCCCACAAAGCCAGCTATTCCTCAACAAAAATATGTTTATTTTTTATCCAATTCCATTATTATAGATAGACATTTTACTGTTTTTCTGTTTCAAACAAGTTAATTGATTTATAGTGGGCAGGGTCTATTTCCTTTAGAGAGGGATATAAAAAGGGATAACAGCAACACAATTCCAGAAAACATACTGAACTGTTAATGGTCATAAATAAAGCAGTCATCACTGGAAGCCACCAATCTTTGTTCTTTCTTCTGGGGAGATAAATCCACTTCCAAGGGATTCTCCAGGTCATAACTGTATACCGTAATAAGGTCCTTAAGTGCTAATGTAGATACAGTAAAAGTAGCCAGTCAGGAAGATCATTTTGAGAGTAAGTCACAACTGGATTATTTAATTATTCCATTGTGAAGATACTCTGGAAATTATTCTCACAAGATTCTACAGATATTTGGCAGGTTAAACAAAAATCTCTATCATTAGAGCTGTTAACTAGATGCCATATTCAAGATGGGCTCTTAAGCTTAGCTGCAATTAAACTTCCCCATTTCTCTTTTACAGTTTACCTTTTCTTTGATATTAGATTTTTTTATTCTAGAAAGAGTTGAAATCAGGGGTGAAATTCAGCAGGTTCTGACAGGTTCTGGAGAACAGGTAGTGGAAATTTTGAGTAGTTCAGAGAACTGGCAAATACCACCTCTGGCTGGCCCCAGAGTGGGGTGGGAATGGAATTTTGCAATATCCTTCCCCCAGGAGTGGGGATGGAATGGGGATTTTGCAGTATCCTTCCCCTGCCATGCCCACCAAGCCACGCCCACCAAGCCACACCACGCCCACCAAGCCACGCCCATAGAACCGGTAGTAAAAAAAATTAAATTCCACCACTGGTTGAAATACACTGAAAGTGCTGTTACATTGGAAAGCATTTGCTACCAGGAGGAGAGAGCCTTTTTTATTTTGATAAAGTCAGTATCAAACCAAGATTTAGGTCTGCTGTGAGGAAAGCGGGAACAAACTGAGAACAATCTTGATAGGGAAGAACAAGAATAAAATATTGATAGTGTACCTATTCCTGCTTGCCTACTTCTGTCTTAAGCTTTAATAAATTAATTAATTTAGGATGTTGTTTTTGTGGAAATCTAATAATTTTTCATCCAGAAATATGCCACTTCCTTTGATGAAGGGTCACATTCCTCAAAGTGGAAATCTCAGGACCAAAAAATACTTTGGGGACTCAAGTCTCTGTGGAGCCAATGTAGTTCATGGAACTTTAGGTTGTGTGCCTCTGCTTCATTTTTAGCTCTGTCTGTGGGTCACAGATAAGGCAATTCAGAGCAGAGCTATCAGAAATATATTCCTCACTTGATCAATCCACATTTTTTCTCTGAATCAGTGAACTGCATTAAAAAACATTGTTTAAGTCGTGCAAAAGCTCTGATTCTTATTTATCTCTTTTGTCAAAAACCACAGATGGCTACAAGTCATGTGTAAATCTTCCCAAAACAGGAAACACAGATAGAAATTAATAGGAAGAAAAATGTAATCAATAGTGCAAAAGAAAATCATTATGTGCATTTATATTTATATAAGATAAAACAATGTATGGATATTATTGGATATACTAGATATTGGATTATTGGATATCAATGGACATACTGAAAATACTGAAGAAGAAAAAAGATGGTAGTAGGAAAACAGTGAGCCCCATTGGACTCAGGATTGCTGCTGAATGGATGTGCACAGGATTGTATTATGAAAATCACCTTGCATGCTGAAGATTTACCACTCCAAATAATTAAATGACCTTCTTTGGCTTAAAGCTTGATTTGGCACAAAGGCAAGCTTTTAGGACTCCACCCAGATTTCCATGCATACCAATAATAAACTGTAGTACACACCTGGCACATGGCAAAGAATATTATTCACCTGGTACTTGCTACTTCAACCCCCAAGAAAAGAAAGATGTGAAGAAGATAAGCAGAGCTGCTTGTTCAGCCTTCGGGAAGAATATGAAATTCTGCATCTTGACTGTTGCCCTTTCTACTGACATAGAATTGTTACTTGAGTAGTAAACTGAAGATACTACATGGAGGGGTCCTTGGTGCTCTCTGAGCTTGTTTGTTTTCTTGCAGATGTTTTGCTATCCAAACTAGGTAACATCATCAGTGCATTGATGACACTACCTAGTTTGGGTAATGAAATGTCTGGAAGAAAGCAACCAAATTCAGAGAGCACCAAGGACACCTCATTTCAACTCTGAGCTACAAATATTCTCCTTTATTAGATGCCACGCTTTTGTGTAAATGAATGAGATAAGGTCATTAGATGTCCTGTTACCAACACATTTATTAAAGCGTGTTGTCTCTACTATCTGTATGGGGGTTTTTTCATATAAGGGGGAAGGTGTTCATGAGAGGGGAGGGGTAGGCACATGTAGAAAGCATACGGAGGGAAAGCAATGATGGGCTACTCCATGTATACACGCTATCTGCAGTAATCATATATAATTAGTAAATGTATTGCTTATCTCCATAGGTACAGTATGTGTACACATACATGTAGAAAAAAATATGCAACATTTAAAACATTAAAACATTAAAAAGTTAGTTAAATTTTAACTATTTTATATGATTTCCTAATAATTTACTCAGATATTTGTTTTGGGGGTTTTTTTAGAAGTTTTTCAGGAAGTGCATGAAGAAGAGGTAAGCACTTTTTTCATTTTCTAATATAAAATGACAAGTCTCTGTCCCCAAAGGGCTTTTTTTATTATTTCCAGCCAGCAACTAAAAGCCTTATGAAAGTTAAAATATAGCAGATTTCAATGTTTAAGTCAATATGTTCAAAACTATAGTTCATATCTTGCCTAAGAGTCTCATTTTAAGGATAGTGAAACTATATTTGAGAATCATGTTGGAAATATAGGAGAAAATATTAATTGGTTTCTGTTTTATTATTTGGGATAGCAGAAAAGTTTGTTATAGAGAAAAATATGGAAAACCATTTTAATGTGCAAGTCTTGGGATTGTTAGTAAAGATCAGCTCATTTGTTCAAAAGTCCACTTTGTGTTTTTTACTTGAGTTACTTTAATATATAAACTAGACTGGCACCAATTAGAGGATATAGGCATAAAATATTAGCTACCTGTTGAAATGCAGATGTTATACAACTTTATATTAAAAAGTCTTTGTTAGAACAAATATACTATCAGATGAAGCTGCTAGTCTTTTTTCAAGATTGATTTATTCTGACATGTCAAGATTTTTTAAAAAATCTTAAAAGTTTTACTTGAACTTGTCAGCATACAAATAAGCCTGAAGCAGCTGTAGCTTGCACATTTCTCCTGCCAAAATGTATAACTTGTTACTGAAATGATTAGAACATATGCTAAATATTGCATTATGGCAAGTTTCTTTTTGTTTCAAGTTCCACACCTACAGTAGTTTATTTCCATCAGGAAGCTGGAAACATTTGTAGATTGTTATAAAAAGTAATTCATCATTGTAAAGAAATATGTTCTTTAGTTCAGTACTCATATTTTAGGCCCATGATAGTATATTACTTACTAAGGCCATAATTACTAAGGCCATAATTGCAAAAGTCCACTTTTTTTCTCTCAAAAATATATATTTGACATTTGACTTAAAACTTGTATTTTTAAACTGAATTACAAATACCGGTAGTTCTCTCATTTTAAAACAAATTCAGGAGAACAATCTCTACCTTTTGCTAGCTTTATTTATATCAGAATGCTGACCCTCTGTTTTTGTTTCTTGATTTGATATTTTTAAGGTAATCTTTTCTTTAGCAAAAAAAAAAATTGAATTTATATTATATGATTCATATAGTATTATTATTTTTCCCCTTTCTCTTTCAGCAGGAAATTAGAGGAAAGAGCTCTATCAAAGTAGTGCATTTTGGTCTGGTTTAAACCAGAAATATTGATGCATAGTAAAAAAATTAAGGTTCTATAGATCAGTTGCTGTGAAAAACAAGAAGCTTTCAACTAACATAGATTCTGAAATCATGTTCAAATAATTCACTAATAAATATTAATTGCTTGCATAAATGGTTAAATCAAGGGGAATTAAATGTGCTCGGCTTTGCTTGAATCCTACTATTTTTAGGTCAGTCATATAATTCATTTACCTACAGCAAAGGATCTTATATTTACTGTATTATTTGTATGTTCCTAGAGCAACATATGTGATGACTATCACTATCAACATTATATATTTAGAATATCATAAGAATTTTTTGCCCTGGGTGGAAACTATCTCATGAGCCTATTTTATATTAACTGAAGGATTACCAATACTTGTTGATACTATAAAGAGATAATAAACTATTTTAATAATATACTTTAAAGATTGATAAATAGATCTGACTAGATTTTACTTGTATTACTAAACATAATTCTATCACTTTCTTTACTTTTTTGTATTTTTATTTGGAGGGGGAGTAATAGATTTTGACTAAAGCATATCACCTAACTACAGTTACTATAAACAATGTAAAAACTACGAGGTTTACTTTGGTTCTTACCATAACTACAATGTAGGTGAAAATAAATCAAAAGATACAGTGGAGCACATATATGCACACAAAAATAAACTGCAACTTTACTATAAAAAAGAGCAATACATATTGCTGATGGTCCAGACTGAGAAGGTGGTAAGTCTACTGCTGGTTATACTAGAAGACTTATATTATCATAGTGTTGTCTGAATAGTTTTTAACTGCCCAACTAAATTATTGTTCCACAAATTACTTTTTAAGGAGGCTTCCCCATCCGTGTCTAAGTCCTTAACCAAAAATTATAAAAAGAATTATATGTGCAATGGAACTATATTACCAACAAGATAGTGAAGACACATACATTAATAAAATCCTTATCAGTTGACAATATCAGACACCCATTATGTGTCATTGGGAGTCCACCCAGAGTCATTGGGATTTGGCAACCAATTAGATGTATCAATTAATAAATAAAACCATGAGGGGGGGGGGTTCAAGGTATACTTCATACGAAACTGAAAAGTGAATTTCTTCTTAGTTTGCAATATGCCAACAATATCTTCCTGCCATCAACACCAAACTCACTGTGGATGCCCAGAAAGTTGAGAATTAGCAAGAAGCCAGAGGAGTACAGGATACTCCCAGTGATTAAGAAATCTAAGTTTTTCGGTATTTTCTGTTTCTCTTTACATTATATGAATTTCCAGATAAGGCTGTTCAAAAGACATTCTAACAATGTTGTAAAAATAAAATATACAGATATACATACAAGACACTTTGCAACAAATCAGCTTAAATGGTTGCTCTAATGTTCTGAGAAAATTTTTCCCATAATAATCATTATTTTGTCTTTAATTCTTCAGAAATTCAGATTTTTAATCTTTTGCTTTTCAGGCACTAATGAAAAATAGACTGAGAAGGAAAACTTACATTACTTTTGGCATAACTACATTTCACTTCACATGGGTTTTTTCTGCATCACAATATAATCTTTCTTTTGCAGTCTGAGGAGTTAGTTATCTTGATCTTAAATCAGAATTACTGAAAATTAAAATGACTCCCTGCAAAATAAAGAGAAGGAAAAGTTTTAATTTTTCTTTTTTTTAATAGAGGCTTTGTTTGATCTGCCTTTTAAACATACCGTCCCTAGAATAAAAAATAAATAAATTATATATTATATAATTTATATAATATAAAGTGAATAATGATTTAATGGGAACAAAGAAGAAATAAAGCATATTTAACAATAAAGGTCAGATAAATGCATTAAATGCATGCTGAAAATCTATGTATCCTCAGTAACCCAATAAAATACATAAAATTCTGAGTACTAACAGATAATGATAAGTACATGGAAGAAATGTTAATAAACATGAATGAATCAATAATAATAATAATAGCAATAATTTATTAAATGGATTAATCATATACTATGTTATATGATTTTGCATTAAATGGTGTGTGTGCATTTTTCTCATTTAAGAAGAACATATGGCTCATAAAGCATTATGTGTAAATGCCCCTTTTTGAGATAGATCAACTACAACAAAAGATCCAGGGGGCCTTTCACTTATTCACCCTAAGGATGCTGACATATGTTACTTAGCCACAGAGCTATTTTGCTGAATTGCAGCCATATTTCTGTCAGTTCGTGTGATGGTCTGTATGAGAGATTAATCTGACACCAGACAGTGATCCTTAATCCTTCAGTATATCATAATCTATTTACTTTGCATGCTAAGAGGATTCTGATTTCAAAACACACAGGAAGTGATGCTGGAAATGTACAGAAGATCAGGAGTGTCATTTCCTAAAATCTCGGTTTTCAATTAAAAAAAACAACCTTTACGGGTTTCTTGTATTGAATGGGGATTTAGTAGAAATGGAACATGGGCTTTTCCCCCTGTTTTTTTATGCAGCTCCCCAATTGTGTGTACTACACCACTCTGCATATGCACAAACTTATTGGATGTGAGACGTTAAAAGGAAGTCCCCCGTATTGCAGAACGTATCATCTCTTGGTTATTTTATTTATGTGGAAATGTGTATATACCAGACCTTTATTCAAAACTGGATAATATGTCAAAATTTTAATTGTTTGTTTATTAATTTTTTATTCGCTTATCTCTCCTACAAGGTGACTCTGGGAGGCTTACAGGTTAATATAAATAAAATAATAGATAAAAGATTAAAAATGTAAAAGAGTTAAAGTATTATCAAGAATTATACTAAAACCGTACTAAGAGAGTTTAGTATTTTTTAAAATCTCATCATTTAATTAGTAATAAACTGTTCAACCAATTAAAAAAATACAGCCACTCTGCCTATAATATAGCTGAAATAACTAAAAAGAATGTAATATCAGCACCAGGGGAAAGATATTTTAATGGATGCATTACGCACACACACAAAAACCCTCGCTTCTTGATAAGCAATATACCGTATTTTTCAGTGTATAAGATGCACCTTTTTAGCCCCAAAAAGGGGGTGAAAATCTGGGTGCGTCTTATATGCCGAATATAGCCCTGTCCACCCACCAGCCCCCACCCTTCGGCCATTTTTGGCTAGTTCCAGGCGGCAGGGATCTGGGTTGGGGCACGGCCTGAGGAGAAAAGAGAAGAATCTGCTGAGAAGGAGGGGGGTGGTGCGGCTCTGCAAAAATACGGTACCTCTTCCTAATGGAACTCTAAAGGTTGGTAGGTTAGTTTTATCAAGATTTTAACAAATAGGCAGTATTTGGGTCTTAAACCATGTAAAATGAACAGCAGTATTTTGAATTCAGAAACAAGGAATAATTATTACAGAAGTTCTGGATATGGTTTCCTCAAAATAAGCCAACTGGAATCCAATCACCTAATTCTGCAATAATTGAAATTTGTAAACAATGCTCAGGAGAAACCATACAAGAGGGGTGTCAAAGGCAAGACCCTTTGGGGCGCTTAGACCTGGCCCATGGGGCCACTCAAACAGCGAAGGACCTGCCCGCAGTGCCTCTGCTAGCAAAAACGAAGCTCAGGAGGGCTGCAGGCTGCCCTCGCAAGGTCCATTTTCACTGGCAGAAGGTTGCAGGAGATTGTCACAGAGGAAAATAGAACTCAGGAGCCCGTTTTCGCTGGCAGAGCACTCAGGCCACCACAAGTGCACCCGACACAAGTGATGTCGAGCTGGCCATGCCCACCCTGGCCCCCAAGGTCAAACACAACCCTGATGTGGCCCTCAATGAAATTGAGTTTGACACTCCTGCCTTATAACAATCTAGTCTGGCCATTATGAATCTCTATCATCATGATATTCCAGCTCAACCCAATTTACAGAACCCTAAATTCAATTTCTTTGTATCTGTAGCCTGTCCATTGTATCCTACGGTACGTACAAAATGTTAATTTTGACCTTCAGTCATCAAAAACTTGCCATGCTATTTGTTTTGTTTAATAATAAAGGAAAATGTATTCTTATAAGCCTGTACTATTTATTCACAATGGCAGCAATATCCTAAAATCACAGAGATTTTTTTTAGTTTTGCTACAAATTATTTTTAACTTTAAGATGTGTTGGTCAAACCTTTAAGATTTTTTTAAAAATAGGATGTGATATAATATACTCCACTAAGGAAGGGTCTATCTTTTCCAAAGTAGGCTTACTTTCTCTTAATTATTCCAATGTAGTTCACATAGTCAATACAGTAAAGAAGATGGATGGAGAGTTATTTTAACTGTATAGCAAGATAAATTTCTCGTAAGGCATCTGAAAAAGTATTTCATCTCCAGTGGAAGCCATTAGTCATTTCCTCTCACTGATACATCTGCAGATGTTTTACTGGTCATTTAAGATGGATCATCAAATGAAAGAGCCTAGGTAGGAAGAAAGGAATTTAGTCAAACTAGCCCCTGAAATGTGATATATATTTAAGAATGCAAAAAGTCTCAAGTTCTTGCTAGATTGCCTTCTTTTGTATGCATCTTCCCCATATAGATAACAATCAAATAATGTCAAACATGTTCTTAAATTAAATAATCCTTAATTCTTAAATTAAATCATCCTTCTTCTGCCTTAAAGTAGCATGTGGACTACCCAAAAGATGTAAGGAAGAAAATACAAAATATTTGCTGCAATGGCATTTTTTCTATAATATGAAAAGGCATATTAATATATAGACTGTATATATGATATTAATCATCTTGAGATGATATATCTAACTGGATTCTAGATCAAAGTAACTTTGATAAGGTTGGAATTTATATTAGTTTAATTTTGGTATTCTAAACCACTTGATTTGGCTCAGAGAAAGCTTGATAGAGTTCTATCTAATTGCATTCAAGAATAAATACTGTAGTTATTCAGAGACCAGGTTTTTGGGCAGAATTATTACTTTGTTGTTGTACTAGATCTATACAGCTTTCTTCCAGGTAATAAAGTGGTTGAAGAATAGTTCCAACTCTCTTTATATAACCAATAACAATGCAAGCCATAATACCGTATTTTTCGGACTATAAGACGCACCTACATTTAGAAGAGGAAAACAACAAAAAAAGGTTTTGGCCTACTTTTTTTCAGGCCTTTTCCAGTCTTTTTTTGGCTGTTTCCGGGGGGGGTTTTTTTGACCCATTTTTGAGGCTTTTTGGGGCTGTTTTTGAGGCTTAGGGGGGGCGTTTTCAAGGCTTTTGGGAGCCGTTCTCAAGGCTTTTTTGGCCCATTTTTTCTGTAAAAATGGGCTGAAAAAAGCCTCAAAAACGGCCCTAAAGAAGCCTCAAAAACGGGCTGAAAAAAAGCCTCAAAAATGGGCCAAAAAAAGCCTCCAAATGGGCCAAAATAGCAGGTGGGCAGGGCTTCAGTATTCAGTCTATAAGACACACAGACATTTTCACCCCCTTTTGGAAGACAAAAAAGTGTGTCTTATAGTCTGAAAAATATGGGGGAATTACTCTACCTATAATTATTCACAATATATCATTATCTTCTGATTAATACCTTCCATTGCAACTGTAAATTCTACATGGATTGCATTTTCCTCTCTATAATGCTCAAATCTTTTTTAGCCTTCTGACTTAAAGTTTAGCTAAAAAGTACAAGGATTCCTGGTCTATCTCCCTTCTCCACAAAAAAACAAAACTTCCCTACATTGCTGCATTTTCATTTGATGTGCTGTTTTCCACTTACGGTAGTATTTTCTAGGCTGTAAGTTTTTGTTTTATAGAACAAAGTAAACACAATATCAGAAACAAACTATGTAGTTTATTTCCCCACTAAAAAGTATCAAAAGACAGAATAAGAATCAGCTTCTCAGAATATGTAAAATAGTATATTAAAACCATGTGAAAGTACGGTATGTTTGTGTACACTCATTAGAAAATTACCTAGGACAAACCATTTATTGCAACGCTCTGTACATGGGGCTGCCCTTGAAGACCACTCAGAGGCTTCAGCTGGTGCAGAATGCGGCTGCGTGGATAGTGATGGGAGTGTCCCGATACTCTCATGTTACACCCCTCCTGCGTGACCTGCATTGGTTATCAGTTGCCCTCTGGGTGAGGTTCAAGGTGCTGGTGATCACCTCTAAAGCCCTACATGGCTTAGGCCCGGGATATTTGGCGGATCACCTGCGGCCAGCAAAGCTCCCCATCACCCCGTGCGCTCACATAGAGAGGGCCTACTTGGGGTTCTGTCAGCCAAACAATGTCGGCTGACGGCCCCTAGGGAGTGAGCCTTCTCTGTGGGCGCACCTACCCTCTGGAATCAGTTCCCTTTGGAGCTCCGGGTAGCCCCCGATCTTCGCTCCTTCTGCCGTGACCTTAAAACATGGCTGTTTTGCCAAGCCGGCCTGGACTGAATGGGGTTTTAATGGGAATTTTAATTTTAATTTTAGTTTTATAGTTGTATTTTAATTGGACTTGTCATTGTTTATTGCTGTGAGCCACCCTGAGTCCTTGTGGAGACAGGGCAGCATATAAGTCCGATAATAAATAAATAAATAAATAAATAAATAAATAAATGTATTATTTAAATTCCTGCAAATAGTAGTATTTATGATCTAAAATGAATTATGCCAATAACCTTAAATAAAGCCTTTTTTTAGAAGAAGAGACCCTGTCAGTCTGTTAAAGCATACACAACAGAATATGATCCCGATATACCAGTCTGGCTATCCACGTTGGAAGTGCTAATACATCCAAATGCGCTTGAACTGGAAAAAATCATAAGGTATAAAGATATCCTAAACAAACAAGGGGATTTAAAATCGAAAAAGGAACTAAAAAATCAAGGAATCGATTTGGACTGGTGGACATATATCCAAGTACAAACGAGATACAAGAAAGATGCAGAAATATATAGATTCTATAAAGAACCTCTAGAATTAGATCAGATATTTCTAAGGACAGATGATAAACTAATAAAGAAAATATATAGCTACTATTGAATTTTAAAATGGAAGAACATGTAAAAGAAACTATGATAGTATGGACCAAAAATTTTGGATATACTATAGAATTAGACAATTGGCAAACATTTTGGGAAAGAAGCTACAAATTAACAATGTCAATAACATATAAAGAAAACCTTTACAAAATGTTCTACAGATGCCATTTGCCACCAGCAAGAATGGCAAAGATGTTCCAAAACATATCACCAAAGTGCTGGAAATATAAACAGATACCGGGTTCCTATTACCAAGTGTGGTGGATCTGTCCAATGGTGAAAAAATATTGGTTAAAGATAAAAAGGTGCTTAGAAGAAACGACAATGCAACAAATAGATTTTAAACCAAAATTGTTCTTGCTTGGTATATTAATAGGAAAATATAATAAAAGAATTACATATTTAATGTTACATGTGATAACGGCAGCAAGAATTATGTACGCACAAAATTGGAAAAATGAAAATATACCTATAGATGAAAATGTAATAAAGAAAATATTAGACTGTGCTGAAATGGACAGGTTAATGATGGAAAGTAAGGATAAAGAGGAAACTACTATTTAACTTGGGACCTATTTTATAAATGGTTAGAAAATAGAAGCAGAAGTTAGTCATTTATAATTAAGGATGATTAATAAAAGTAAACATATATATAAGCAATAATACTAGGAGCAATATTATCACTGGATTATACTTGATTATAAATTGTATTACAAGGGAAGATTACATTGTATGAGAAAAATGGTTATAATTATGGTGTGTATAAAACTATATGTATTTAAGAGAGATTTGATACAGACAGTACACTGCCATTGCAGAAATGGAAACATGTATAACAAAGGAAAATGCATAATAAAAACAATTTTAAAAAAAGAATATGATCCCAATATTGCAAAATAATAAAATCTTTTACCCTTTCTGCGTCTTATTTGACATTTTCTACCCAAAAGTAAATAGCATGATGAAGATATAAAAGTCAGTTTAAGGTATAAATAGAACAACACAAATCCAATCTGAAACTAACGTTATTATATAATTATATAGATACACTAGATAAAATAATTAAGTGACCTGAGATTATTCATATAGTATGCCAAAAGCATATTAAGAGGTCACAAGGTAGATCGGGACAGATTATAAATGAAAAAATTATGTGTGAGAGAGCACAGTCACCAGGATTAAGAAATGTAACCATAATCATGGTAATAACAACAAGCAACACAATTAGTGCACCATCATCCACAGTGACTAGCTTCATCTCCACTGCTCACAGACTGAGTTTTCACAAAAGTCATGCTACTCATTAAACTCTGCTCTGTGTTTTCCAATCATAACTTTCCTTTAACATGCATAAGGTATCTTATAATATAATTAATACTAGTCCTTTTTTTTACATTCAACTTAAACACCAGTTAGCATAACCACAGTTCACAGTACTTCAACCAGATCTAAAAGAACAGTTTTTTTCCCCATTCCCACTTTCTCATCCATGGGAAGGAATACATTGTTCCTCCCAAAGGTGTGGAACAATCACTTTCAGAGAGCTTTTGAAATTTGAGATATGTGGTTTCCTATCTTTGCTATAAAACTTTTTCAAACTACTTCTCAAGTAATTTCAAGCTACGATCTGTAAAACACCCACCTGATTTTTTTTCTACAGACCTACATATCTTGACTCACTGCAGAATCTAAGCACATGGAAATTTAACTTTGCTGAAATCAATGAAACTAAGTATAAAGTAACTGCATTGGTTTTATATTTTAAGAAATGCTGAAAAATATTGTGACATTGCCCTATGACATTTTCATATGTTATATGTGTTACTTAAAAATTAAAATACTTGAAAAGTGGGGGGCGGGGGGGAAAGGATAATAATAAGCTGCTGGAAGAAGATTGCACAGACTGACTACAAACAATGGCATGAACAAAATTGCAACAGCTGTGCACTGGAATATCTGCAAAAAATACCATTTGCCTGCAAGCAAGAACTGGCAGGACCACAAAACAGACAAAGCAATAGAAAATGAAGAAACTAAAGTGGTTTATCTAACACTTTAGAATTCAAACAGATAAGCACCTGCCACAACAACCCAAACCTAACAATTGTCAATAAGAAAGACAAAGAAGTCAGGGTAGCGGCTGGAGACAGCAGAATAGCAGAGAGAGAACTGTATAACATAACAAAACACAAAGACCTACAAATAGAAATAGAATGAATGTGGCAAAAGAAGTCAAAAGTAGTACTAAGTAGCAACAGATGCCAGAGAACCACTTGGACACCATCAACACTGATAAAATCATCAGTCAATTACAAAAGGCAGCTTTAGCTGGAACAGCTTACATTTTGCAACAATACCTTTAATGCCATCAAACCAGTGGTGGGTTCCTCCCGGTTCGGCCTGGTTCCTGGTGGACTTTCTTTGTTTTTCCTTGAAGACGTTTCGCTTCTCATCCAAGAAGCTTCATCAGTTGAGTTGGCAAACTGAAGAAGTTTCTTGAATGAGAAGTAAAATGTCTCAAGGAAAACCAAAGTCCAGTTGCCTTTTGAAAAAGCACCGTTGGGATAAAGTGGACTTTGCTTTCCTGATAACAAGATAAAACCCCAGCATAAAGAAAACAAAACTACGCAAAATGCCCTGGATTATTTCTAAAATTAGCAAAATTTTCCTAAGGCAAACCTAATTTAGTTCATAAAATATACTTCTATAAAGATATGCTTCAGAAAAAAAGTACGCACGCTAAATAGCATTAATTTTGCAAATAGTTTCCACAAAAATGTTTCCAGACATGATGTGTCAGTAGTCTTGGATCGTAAGTCTCTAATCATAAAATATTTGTTTCTTCAAAACCTGAGCGATTTAACCAGCAGTCAGTTCATATTCAACAATATTTTTAACTCTCTATCATTGAAATGCCACTTCATCCCCAAACTGCAAAACTATTTATGCAACTCTAGGTGTTTTTGTCTTCAAAAAACTACATTAGACTAATTTAATTTTAAGATAGTAGGGCATTAAATCCCCAAGCAGAGGAAACATCCTGCAAATAGAGGAAATACATTATTTCTCTTTTTTTCCCCCGACATCCTCAGTGACTCATGTTGAATTTGAAAGTAACTGAGGAAAAAGGGCAGTTTCAAGGGAAACAGCCATCTAAAATGGAAAATATGGCCATTACCAAAAAAAGAAGCAGCAAAGAGTGATAGAAAAGTAATAAAGCAATAAACAGATATCTTAGATAATTTGGTAAACACATACAGGCAGTCCTCAGGTTACAACTACTCATTCAGCAATGTTCAAACTTATGGCAGCATTGAATGAAGGGGCCTTAAAATGGGTCCTTGGATTCCAGTCACCGCAGCATCCCCACAGTCATGTAATTGTGATTTTAGCACTCAGTGCCTGATTGGCAACTGTAACATTGCAGCAAGTCACTCTCATATGATGACAATTTCTGACACTGTGTTGGCTTTCCACAAGTGAAGTAAATGGGGATGCCAACAGGGAGTCACAAATCACTCCAATTCCCATCAATTTTCTGCCTGTTCTTGCTTCATAGGCTCCTGCTCTTGGCACCCACATACTCAACCATGGCACTCACTGCAAGTCTCCTGTGCCCCAAGTGCACCTGCCAGTGCTCCGTAGTGTCTGGTCACAGTACCCATGAACCCACCAGTGCTCACTGTTGCCTACCTGCAGAACCTGCCTGAAGCACCCACACCCCCTATGCTCCATGGTATCTGTCTGTGGCACCTGTGTATCCCCACAGCACCTACATAGACTCAATGGCAGCCATGCCCCTATCAGCACTCTGTACATCTGCCTGTGGCACTCACACACCTCCTGCATTCTGTAGCTCCTTGTCCTATTCTTCCCAACTTGGGAACTGGATAAATAAAAAAAAATAACTGAAAGTTATTTATAAGAATTAAAGTGTACATAGTGCTAACAAAATATGAAAATCCTTAGAAAACGTCTACATTTTTGGGATGAATGCAAATTAATTGGATATACAATTCTATTATGTAAATAGATGAAAATGTGTCTGCTTTTGAATAATCAATATGGTTACACAAGAATATCAAAAATATTCCTAAATTGGTTTAGCTATAAAATACTGCTTATTTTCATTTTTAATATCAGGAAATCAACTAAATTCAGTTTTTAAATGCAGTACATAATAGCAACTGAATTGTAGTTATGCTACATATACTTCTAAATTGGGAATATTAAATTTATAACAGGCTTTTTTTTACTTCAAATCTGCCAGTTAACCATATATACAATCCTATTCTATCTAATTCCATAAAATTCCTGCTGCAGTCCATCATACACCTGAAATGGACAAATTAAATTAAACTTTTTCTTTGGAGAACAAATTTGTAGCCATGGCTACTTGAAGGGAAACTAAATATTCAGCTCTGATTATATAAGAAAACAAAGCTCCGCTGAACTGAGAAATCATTTGAGTCATAACTACTGACAAATTATAATTTTGAATGTGCCATGTCCCTGCTTATTTCTCAAAGCTAAATTCTAGAGATAATAGTTTCATCAAAAATATATATGGGACAAATACCTAACCAGAAGCTGTTTAATAAAAAAAATTGTGATAGACTTAATTTCTGGTGTAAGTTAAGTTCTAAAAAAATCTAATCAATTTGTTATTCTTTTTATCCAGAGAAAAATTACAAGAAATCACCACTCCTTCAATTCATGTTTCCAATTACTCCATTTTCAAATTGAAATCAAATTGCTCTCCAAATATTTTTTTCTGGTTTCTGTAGAAGTGATATTGTAGAGGCACTGAATATTTCTCATACTGACTGTATAATATGTTCCTTCTTACAAAGTCTAATGCCCAATTTGAGATGAAGCGCTTAAATAGGATACATGACCACAATGGAAATAAACTAGTTAAACTGGGCTGCAGGTCTGACTGAAAATCTATTCTGCTTTGGTAAGTATAAAAGAATTTCTCTACATTCTGTGCCATCTGCCTAAAGCAAAATCTCCACAGCCAATTCGGAAATATTGAAGTGTAAAAAAACACACACACACACCTTTAAAAATCTGTTTATTATAAAAATGTTGACAGACCCTTTAATTAGAGTACCGCTCCTGGGCACTTTTACAATACCCACTTCAAAAACAAGGAAAGAAACACTTGTTTTCCCTGCAGCCCATTATTAAGACATATACTCTAGTGACTGAGTAGACATTTAGGGTACATAGTTTTGTATTTACTTACATAAATTATTCTTTCATTTTCTTTCTCTCCAAAGAGTAAGATAATTTTATTTTGATTTTCTGATGTTTATATTTACTTGAAACATATTTGCTTTTTCAATTAAACTCTTACCTACCAATATATACCTACCTCATTATAACCATAACTGTTCAGCAGTGGGGGGGGGGGAATTACTCACACATTTAGGTTTTAAGTTTTTGAACTCCAAATGGAGGCTCCTGATTGCAGCCCTTGATTTACAGGTTGGAATTATTCCATTGAATGGTAAATTAATGAAGTGAAGTATTAATTATGCTGTTTGGTAACTCCAGCCCTCTAGCTTCAGTTGCATATGTGGGTTATGGATTGAGTTTTCCATAGACACTGAATTTCTATTTCATCAAAAGCATTATTTGAACATATTTCATATTACTGCATTGTCATTCCAAATGTGTAATTCTGAATTGAAAACTGCTTTATTTTTATCTTGCTATCCTACAATGCATGCATGGAGAAAACACATCCATACGCAATATTTTCAAGAGCACCAGAGAAGAGACAATGAAATCACCATTATCAAACAATAAAAAGTTTAAATAAATCATAAATATCCAACACATCTAGGGGACCTAGTTAGATGAAATAAAAAGTATTTGGTTCTTTGATAGATGGCAAAGTGGAAAGTTATATCATTATATTGCTCAACAGTCTTTTTGTTAAATAGAAGTGCTATAGATGGGACATGACTTCTTCCCTACGCGCACCTTAAAGTGCAGTACTACAGGCTACTTCAGCGGACTGCTAGCTGCAGTTCGGCAGTTCAAATCTCACCGGCTCAAGATTGACGCAGCCTGCCATCCTCCCTTAGAGAGGGCTGTAAAAGCACTATGAAGCGGTATATAAGTCTAAGTACTATCGCTATTGCTATATTAGGAAAGAGCTCCTGAAGGAGAGAACGATTAGTCCTCCCACCGTCTCGTCGCTTGCGTTCCAAGGCGCTTCAACAGAGGGCGCTGTGCGGAGAACTGAAGCGGCTCTCCCGTCCTGTTTGCGCCAGGGCCTTAGGCGCCCTTGCCATCTTTCCCACTTACGTGGGCCGGAGATAGAGAAGCCCTCCTTGGAACATCCGCGACTCTTAATTTTAGAGCCACTGTTCCAAAATGAGTATTTTACAGGAGAATAGTGACATTTCTCCCAATCCACAACTGGAAGAACTTTATTTTTTTTTAAAAGCAAGAATCCCTATCCCACGCAACTCCGGCATCGTCTTGATCCTCTGGCGTAAGGCAGGCTTGACCTGGTTGCGGTGTAAAATCTCTCGTCTGTAGCTCTTCCCACAACCATGTGCCTTGAATTAGTCCCACGGTGTTTACTCATAAGGGTTCGGAGTGTACCAAAGTTCAAAGCTTTTACAGGCTCGTTGCTTCAGGTGCAAAGGGTTTTTCTTCCCCGAAGGAAAAAGCAATGGAACAATTTTAAGAAGCCTGAGCTGCCGCGCAACACAAGAAGGCGCAATCCTAATCCATACTCCGCGGGACTCTTCTGTTTGAGGATACTCTTCTGAAGATTCCGCTGTATCGCCTTAGCTCTAACTTCTGTGGTGGCTTTTCAGTAATTCCCAGTAACCAGCGAGTAATCCTGAAGACTCTTTCGGTATACCATAACTACTGCTGTCTCTCACTGCTTATTATCCGGGTCATCTTGTAAACCGGGGTCAGACTTCTCCCGACAATCTAAAGTAGTCAACCTTCCGGCGTCCTTTCTCACCCACAACCTTTTCGATTTCAAGCAAAAATGCCTTAAAGGGGGAAGCCGTATTTTACACGTGAAAAGTCTCGGATTCAGTCCCTAGCATTTGGGGGAAGGAAGGATTGCAAAGTAAATCCTCTGAAAGCGTGTCAATGGGACCAGTAAGAGGAACGCTGGGTATTAATCGGAAAGGTATTTCAGATGGAGTGATCATTCCGAGTTTTGCATTCTGGTGTTGGCAACAATCCATTCAAATTAGAAACCAAAAGTATTTCATATATACTCTTTCTTTCCGTCATTGGCTGACTCCCTTACAATCGGGAAACGTTGGCACGACGTAATGTATTCAATCCAATTGCTGGGTTTCTAGAGCCCAATGAATTGGCAACTAGCCACAGGGCTGACTTTGTACACTTTAGTCTAATCGTTGGTATATATATCCAACCTTTCCGTGCGGATTATTTTTGCACGGAGTGAGCCTTAGGCAAGCGAACTCTTCTTTAAACTGATTTTAGTCCGGGAGCATAAGGACTTTCTGTTGCATAGGCCCGGAGAGAGTTGCACTTTGTCACTTCTCCATCATTCTCCCTGGCTTTCCACTTGTTCTTGGGGTTGCAGCCAGTGATCAGGTTGCTAGAGGTTTTTGACTATGCATGGACATAGGCAATCTTAGGCAACTAAGATTGTCCTTCCCATCTAGACAATCAGCAACATTAAGATTGTGTTGATGCTACAGGGACCGCACAATGAGGTCAAGGGTCAGTAATCACTCCCACCTTGCCATAAAAGAGCCTCTTGAACCTGAGAGCTGACAGATTCATTGCTTCATTTGCCAGACAACCAAGGAAATGCATGACTGCCTTCCTACTCCTGCCACAGTAGCCAGGCAAATGGTGGGGTTAACTTCGCCCCCATCCTAGTGGAAAAATTATCTATGTGAGAGTGCCCCTCCCCCCAAAAAATTAGCTAGAGTAATACACAGGATCCTTGAAAGCTCATTAAATTGAATTTGTTCAGGTTCCTTTTGTACTTGACAGGAGTCCACAGCTCATGATCTTCTGGATGGCTGGGTACTTAGCTTCTTCCATTGAAATTATCCTAGGTGCACATTTCAACATGGCCATTATTGTTGTTATTGTAGTGTCTTGCCACATGATGCTCAACCTCTTATGCCCTGAAGGTGAACAATAGACACTTGCAATTGCCTTCTGGTACATCCTTTCTTCAAATTCTTAAATGAGTTCACTCTGAGAGCAGTACAGGAAGGTCACTTGAGGTCTGAAGTAGAGGGATGGCTCCGGCCATGCAAATGTTGGTGAACCTGACCTGGTACAGTGGGCGCATCTAGTAGAACTGCAGTAGACTCCTCCCTCTTTGGAAAAGCGGGAGGAGATACATCTCAACTCATTTGGCCCATTTCTATTCACTACACAGCCCCATTGAGTTCAAGGGAACCAGCTTCCAGATTCTAAATATGGGGTGTACGTAATTTTTATCTGACACACTGGGAACATGAGGAATGCTGAATCAATAATTACTTTTAAGGAACATCTCACGAGTATTTTCTTTTAAATCTATGAAACAATTTACTCTGGAGAAAAGTCAGTTTCATCATGTTAGCCTCATATCCTTACCACACTGGATTGGTTTGTTCACAGATTTGGCACACAACCATCTTGATTCCTGCCTAACCAGAATTGGACATTGTCACATAGATCATAGAGCAAAGCAACTGGACAAAAAAACCCAAACTGAAAATATTGACATGAAAATGAGCAAAACATTGTCTTTTAATTTTGTTCTCTTTGAAAAGGAGAAAATTAAAGGAAGTTGTGGAAGAAAATCTGTAATTTAGCCTGCATTATCAGTAGCATAGTCAGCCAGAGGTTTGCATTCTTAAATTGATATTCTAACTTTTTAAAAATATCTTGATCTAAGATCTTAATAGATCTTTCTTTTAAAATGTATCCGTTGGATTTAGGTCCTAATTACACTTTATTTTGGAGACATTAATTTTATATTTTCATGTTACAATGCCTGCATCCCTCTGAAATACGCATGGGTAGATATAAACCATTTTGCTTTTCAATCCCAAGTAGTGGTTGTGTTAGTGCAAGAATTTAGCCAAGCATGGCATCAGGTTTTCTGGGACCTCTGGACATCCTGAAGTGAAAATCAACCAAATTGCTATTGGAGCATACCAAGCTACAATGTGGGCCATAAGAATAAATCCATACGTTTATTGGAAGTAATTTCAACTGGATGCAGAAAAACCTAAGCGCAATTTAATTTGCTCTAAAGCAAGTAAAATAGTCATTTGGGATTCCCCCCCATTAACCGATTGCGGAAGTGCCACTTCAGCACTTTGAACAGATCTGTTTAGAGACGGCTCTTACTCAAGTAGGTTGGTTTTGGTTGCGGGAGCCTTGGCCTCTTTCACATACAGTAATATAACCCAGAGATTAGATTCACAAGAGCAGCTGTAGTATCCTGGTTCAAATTTGAACACAGAAAACCTAAGAATATTAGCTAGATTTAAAAGTGACTTGAATACAAACGCACATTCGCAACCACAGAAAATAGCAAGGGGTCTCTAGAGTAGTTGCTTGGCCTCTTGAATTTAGGCAAATATCTCAAATGATAGACTGGCGGACTCAACAGAACTGCAGAAGAAACTTTGATGACGGAAATGTTGCCTCCACCTTACCACAG